>JAODLL010041498.1:0-45954 GCA_026546735.1 Forbesichthys agassizii
CCTCTTTATTTGAAGCCCACCCATGTTAACCCTTGTGGCAAAAATGTACACACACAAAACATGCTATAAAATCATCATACATCAATATTCTTTTTTGCTTTTTTTTATAGATCACTTAAACAGTTTCAGACCGACCAAACATTCAAATATTTTCAGGATTTTAACCATGCCAGTTTAATTATTGGAAGTATTAAAACTGTTATTACATAAAGCCCCATGCATTTATTTTCTCGATAAAATAAATACTGAAGTAGGTGGATGGGGATGTGGTGGTAATTAGAGTCTGGGACATGTCAAAGATTAGCACCAAAATTAAGTTGATTTCATTGGTATTTTGTATGTAGTGCCAGATACTCCCTCTGGACACCTTTGTGGCCAAAAACAGCAAAAAGAACTTAATAAGAACTTAATTGATCAGCCTACAATAGGAAAACTGTTGAATATTGTGTAATACATTAAGGGTCACAATTCTGAAAATGATTTAATGTTTCATAGTTTTGAACAAGACTAAAGTTGTTTAAGTGAATTCTGGAAAAAAGCAGAAAAATATATTGATGTAAGATGATTTTATAACAGTTTTTGTGCGTGCACATTTCATCCATGAAGGTGTCGAAGGGGTAATAAACTTGAGGAGGGCACAGGGGTTAATATTATACTGCACTTTGCTGCAGGCATCTTTCAATTGATACAATTGACTGAATGAAATATGTGTGTGTGGCAGCTGAAGACACGTGCGCTGTGGTGGAGCACAGCTGCGCACACATCTGTGCCAATCTTCCTGATGGCTATGAGTGTCGCTGCCACCCGGGATATCAGCTGACTGAGGACATGAAAACATGCAGCAGTAATCACAGCTCTATAACTGTTTGTAGAAAATACTAGAGAATGCCATTAGTAATACTAGCACATCCTGCAATATGGTAAGATGTCAACTGATTAATAGGACAGAATATAAAAGTCATACAACATAGCCTGTTATTGCCAGAGACCTGTCGCCCCGCCCACAGATGGACTTCCTTTGATTTATTGGTGGATGTTTTCAGATGGTAAGGTGGGGGAGATGATTTCCTGAAGGAAATGTGCTTATCCAATAATCTGAGCAGCTGTTAAACTAAGGCTGGTGTCGTACCCCAAGTATAACAACACTGCAAAATCAAAGCAGATGCTAAATGACTTGGTTTCACTTTCTGTAGTTTAAAGCTCTACAACTGCTTTTTTAAATGTTGTACCATTGACATGTTTTTCAAATGACTTGGGACTTGTTCTGTCTATTTTGCTATACCAAGGACCAAGTTGCAAGCTGCTGCTATCTATTATTTATAATGACATTAATATTCTGTGAGCAGTTATCCTGCAAAAGCTGGCATTTGGTTTGCCAGTCCCTCAAATATAGTGTGTAATTCTAGAACATTAATAGAAAGCTTACCATCCTCAGAAATAGACTATTGCGATCTGGAAGGCCACGGCTGTGAGCAGGACTGCATCAGCACTCCAGAATCCTACATCTGCAGTTGCAAGAAGGGTCATATTCTCAACCTGGATATGAAAACATGCAGCGGTACGTTTAGCTAGCTAGCAAGTAGGCTAGGAGAATGGCATTCTGAACAAAGTGGAGATGTACTGTAGCACACATTTACGTACATATTCTAAAAGTAATTATTTATCAAATTTGAACTCAGGATAAACGTATATCTTAAATTTACTTTGACTAATTGAGAAAGGCCAAACCCCATTTGCTATCTTGGTTGGCCTTTAACTTGGTTTGACCACCGTGCCGATGGCAAATATGGATGTAACATCGTACCCTGCTTAATAAAGTCACTGAGTTGACCTGATATAATCTTATACACTGCAGAGGTTGACCACTGTGCCAATGGAAAACATGGATGTGAACATGACTTCATGAACACAGTGGACTCCTGTGTGTGTCAATGCAGAGAAGGTTACACCCTCAGGCCTGATGGGAAAACATGCAAGAGTAAGTCTCAATTGCATTCTTTAATAGAATTAGTCGGTGTGCAAACAACAGACAATGTCTACTGCTGCTATAGTAGAGAAATTGTACCCATGTGCATGACACATTGACAGAACTAAGAATAAATGGGCTTTAGTAATATCCAGTTAAAGCAAACACAAACAATAGAACGAGCACTTGCAATAAACAACAAGGAACAAAGAAACGAAGGTTTAAATGCACAGGGAGGAAAGACAAGATACAAAAAGAAGCATGAGAAAACTATTAAAGACATCAAAAGCATTAGACAAGATAAACTCAGACACAGGTGGAACACATTGTTTCATCAACTAAGAAACACAAGGCTTACAGTGACAATGAACAGAAACCTATAACCCAGGGAACACACGGACTGCGATTATGGAAATGTGGAATATGGGGAAAACCCCTGACCAGAGCCATTGAAATAACAGAGTTACGCTAACGGAAGTTCAAAATTGTCAACGGTCACATGGTTCATGGAGAGGCTAAATTAGTTCCCGGAAGTGCTTAGTGAGCAGTTTGAATATATATCTAAAGATATATAACTGCACTGATTTACATTTAAAATAAAATGTATATGGTACTTTTAGTATTTAGGCTAACTTCCAGGAACTATTTTGAGGCTCCATGAGCCGCCGTTGCTGTGAAAAAACGGTCCATTGGAGTGAACGGAGATAGCGTAACTCTTTTCATTCTTTAACTCTGCCCCTGACTATAAGAAGACTAACAGGACAGGGAACACAAGACAGACAACACCAGACTATTACAACACAATGTAATGAATAGATCTGAAAGTTGTGATCACCCCTGTTTGAACATCGTGTTGTAGCACAGAGTGGGCTCAGTGTAAATTTAGACCCCTTCAGTTTGTATGATTAGTGCACACACCTGGCAGATTGAACCCAGGAACATTTGTCTGAGGGATAAACTCGTAGACATCATGCTTCCTTTGAGGTGCTGGGGTTTAACCCAGGACCTCATACGGTACATACTTGGCATGGATACCATGCACCCTGAGCTAACTCCCCTCTAGATGTTGTCTCCACATAGTGTAATGTGTAATGGAAATAAACAAAGCTGTAAAACACATGCCTGCCTATTTCACACATTTTAGATAAATATTGTATCATACATATCCTACAAGATACTGAAGGTGTACAGTATGATAGGGGTATCTTGCTGAAGCCAGCATACTTAACCATTCACACTAGGGACAGGTTGGGATCAAACCCATGATGTTGGAGCTTGATTCCATTACCATATACAGGGGGTGTAGCACTGAGACGCATTGCTTGTGATGTTATTCTTACGTACAGTACCTGTATATATAAAGAAGTCTAGAAAACTGAAACTACATGATTATATATGCAGAACTGACTAATCTTGTGGTCACAATATTAAATATTGAAACATACCGTGAATACTGCAGAGGTTGACCACTGTGCCGATGGAAAACATGGATGTGAACATGACTTCATGAACACAGAGGATTCCTGTGTGTGTCAATGCAGAGAAGGTTACACCCTCAGGCCTGATGGGAAAACATGCAAGAGTAAGTAAAAAAAACATCATGTTGTGCATTATAGGGGTACAATTTTCTTTTTTCTTTTGCTGTAACTTTACAATTATACAATGCAATCATTCAAGATGCTACTGTAGGACATTCTCAGCTAATGTGTTTTGGGTCTAAATGAATCATATTAATTTCCTATGGGACATGATGCCATGATGTGGATGTCAACGCGTTTAAATAATGTATCTCCACATTTGATATTCAAGGTGTTCATTTATTGTCATGTGTTTGTTTAATCATAATTCATTAGTGATGCACCAATATTGTTTTGTGCATTCTCAAGCATGTGCTGCTGTAAAGGCGTGAGCCTTTGTGGATTTGTTGTAGTTATTGTGTTACAAAAACACACATGAATGCTTGAAATATGGTGGCACTGTAATTTTACTGTAAAGAACTGCCTTCATGACAGATTCAACACCAATGAGCTTGTACCCAATGACCAAACAGGCCACCGCAGCTGATAGTGGCTGGTCCACTGTGAAAGGCACTGGTCAGTATCAATGTCTGAGACATCTGATTCTATCAGCAATGGACTCATTGTTCCCTACCTCCTCAAATAACATCAGAAATGAATATGGGTCCCCATTATTCACATGGGCAAAATGTGGTTCAGGACCACAAACATATTTGTATAAAAAGTTTTAGAAATGAAAATTAAATATTATGATGTGGAATAGTGAAGAACATGATTATGAATCTTGAATATCACATGAGATAGATTCATTGGTTTTTACAAAGGAACAAAGAGCCCTCCACCTAAGCATCAAATCCCATAGGAAATGAATACGGGTCCATCCAGCATGTCGTGCAATGTTTTAGCAATACCTAAGTAGAAATATATGATATGTAGGTAATATGTTGATTTTCAAATGTATAAGGAATTTATATATATGTATAATATTGAATTATACACATATTATGATTTGGTGTGTTTGATTAGGACAAACAGGGTCAATTAAAGCAGGTTAGCAAACATAATGAACATACATATAACATCACAGTTTGCCACCTAACCCTTTGAACCATTTTCCAACATTCATTCCTTACAGGTGTAGATCTCTGTCAGACTGTAGACCATGGCTGTGAGCACCAGTGTGTCAGCCGTGGAGATTCTTATCTGTGCAGCTGCTTTGAAGGATTCATTTTGGCTGAAAATGGAAAGAGCTGTCCAAGTATGCTCTTGGCATAACATTTATCATATTTTATTTTTCTTCTTTCACACGATTGCCCAAATCATCCCCATGACATGTTAACCCAAGTGGCTCTCTTGCAAATTAAGCAATTTCAAAATGTATTAAAACGTTAAAACAAATTATTTTTTCAATTTGATTATTTATATACTGTATGTATTCATTGATTTAATCGCTAGCATTATTACATGTTTTTTATGTCACATAGTGTCAGTATAATACTCTATATAATATCATAGTTAATCACATATGATTTCTGTCTCTCTCCCTCTCTGACAGAGCCAGAGTGTGGCTATGGAGTTATGGATTTAGTCTTTGTGATTGATGGCTCCAAAAGCCTGGGCCCTGCCAACTTTGAGTTGGTCAAGCAGTTTGTGAATGGCATTGTAGACTCCCTGGACATATCCAGTGTTGGCTCTCATGTTGGGCTTCTTCAGTACTCCACCAAGGTTCGTACAGAGATTACCCTGGGCCAGTACACTACGGCCCAGGATGTCAAACAGGCGGTATCCCGTGTACAGTACATGGGGAGAGGCTCCATGACAGGCTCTGCCTTGCGACATGTGTTTGAGTCCAGCTTTTCAGCCAAGGAAGGAGCAAGGTCAAATGTCTCCAGGGTGTGCATTATTTTCACTGATGGAAGATCCCAGGACGACGTTTCAGTATGGGCCAGCAAGGCAAAGAATGCAGGTACGGTGGGTTGATATGTTTCCCATTTCAGCTGCATCATTGTTGCTGTGTCACAAGCTGTGCATTTGCCAGGTTGATGTTAACACTTCTCAATTTGTTTGGTTGAAACTAGCTTTACAATATAATATATTTTAGAATAAAAGTCAACCCCACACACCTTACCCACTCACACACACACACACACACACCTAGAGCCCCCAGGTTCACACTGTTAACACACCCATAGTTACAGATCTTCCCATGTCATGGTTCCTACAATTAACAGTGAGCTTGAGTATAAATTTGTGGTTTGAGGGATGTTCTTTTCAAATGTAATTTATCTTTCTATTTTCCATTTACATGCGGTCTACAGAACATAACTTTTTAATGACAATTGTAGTTCAACGTGAGGTGTTTTTGTCACTTTCAGGGGTCATAATTTATGCTTTGGGAGTTGGCAAAGCAATCGAAGATGAGCTGAGGGAAATTGCTTCAGAACCGGATGAGAAGCACTTGTATTATGCAGAGAACTTTGGGAAAATGGGGGAAATCACAAACAAGTTGAAGTCGAAGATATGTAAAGGTACTTGCTGCACAAATTACTTACTTGCACAGGAAGATGACATCAGCGTCGTGCCTTTGTGCCAATGAGCTGTGACCTTGGCAGCCTTTCTCTGTAAACAGGTTCAGAGCATTTATGCCATTGTTTCTATTCGGATATCTTGTACTGTACGTTTGTGAGAATAAGGAGTACCAGTTGAGGTGTCATCTCCATGTGAAGATGTATTTACATTGGGGGAAGGAATATTTAAATTTATGTAGATATACACTGTATGGCAAATATATGTTATTTGCACTGAATTTAGAGGAAAATAGGAAAAAGGTATGTTTTCTGTGCAGTTTATTTATATCCTTTTTATGGTTCATGGAGTACCGATTAGTTGAAAAAGGGATCACCGTGTCATGCTGAATTATGCAACCAAGAATAAAACCCAATTGTAATCTGACATATTTTATAATGAATTCATGCATTACATTTTAGTTGTAGCATTAATACTGATGATTTCACCTCTACACTTACACTCAACATGGCACAAACATTGATTTCCATAGGAAAAAGAATACAGAAAGAGATTTTTATGTTAATGAACACCTAAATGTGGAGCACTTCTGCCCCCTACTGGCTGCTGCTATGTTGTATTGACATGCATTGTTTTTCAAGGGTTGTTATATTTCCTTTCTATCATTTTGTATACAGTGCGTGCAGTACATCATGTTTCAACAGACCCAACAGTGCACTTATATAATTTCCCATTTAGGCCTATTTATTCTGTATTTTAACCTCCTGCAGTCCTAGTCTGGCCTCCCTCTGACATATGTGTTGGTTAAACTGACTGACTGATCAACTCATAACGTTTTCCCTCATTCACACACCAGGCAAGCCGTCCGGTGAAGAGGTGTGCCAGTGTGACAAAGTGATGTTGTTTCACAGCCAGGTCACCGACCAGCTACAGAATCTGACTCAGAAAAATATCCTTTTTTGAAACAGCTACATAAAGATTGTATTCATAATTAATATCTTATTTCCTTTATCTTACTCTGATAAGCTATGGTGTGAATTATGTGCTGTATAGCCCCAAACTCAAATTACACTGTGTTATGATTGCAATACTGCTCCATTTCAGATGAAAGGGTCTTACACTTACATTCATTAGCTGTTGGACTGATAGCCGATTGATCTGTTTATTTTACAATTTTATGACTCTGTAACAGTGTGGTAGATGGTCCATGTCAACAAGAAAAGCTATCTTTATGGCATGGGAATTTCCCCTATTGGTCTAAACTTTCTTTAACGTGTCCACTTGAAGCTATGTCAGTAAAGCTGGAGTCACTTGAGAACCAGCTTGGACCGGAATGAAAGGCTGTTCTCCCTTTTCCCTTCTTTGCATGTTGGCTTGGACCTTCAGTGTACAACATAGGATACCCATACATTTCCATGTTACACTGCTGTTACAACACAACCAGACTTTGTTATGAATTGAGATATTTAATATTGTGGTAAGGTATTCAAATGTAACATATCGTGTATAAATAGTAACATCTCCAACTTACAATAAAGTTATTCAGATTTGAAAGGACTAATGACATTTGCGGAATAAAAGTATTTTGTGGCACCTCAAACATTTTACAGAAGACAAGGAAGTGACTGGACTAAGTTGGTACTGTCCAAAGACCATAGTCAATATTTAAAGATTGCAAAATGTAGAAAGGTTGGCTGGGGGAGTTAGAAACTGCAGTGTCCAAGATATCTGACCTTTAAACCCACTATTAAATAGATGAAAGATCAATCAGCTTTCAATTGCTCGAAATCACAAACAAACTGATCACAGTATACTAAATGCTTCCATTCAATATGGACTATTAAAATACATGGCACGGTGTGGTTAGATGTACTGTAATGCCTGTCCTCCACCGCTAGGTGGTGAAACTCTACAGTGACGGGGGAGGAGAACACACGCACGCACGAGTTGCAGGCAGGGAACATGCACCAGTGTCTATGCTGTAAGCAGCTGCTCACAACTGAGCATTGCTTTGGGGCAGGTATAGGGCAACAGGCCATGCATATGCACATAGACAGGCAGGAGCAGGTAATGGTGCCCTGCTAAATAGAAGTGCTGTCCATGTTTTCACTGACGCTAAAAGAGAGCAGTGGGCCCATTTGTTTAATTCTAGTAAATAGTATCTAGCTATTTTGTTCATCCTTCAACTTGAGTCCAGGAGTGTAAAACATGGGGTGTTCCTCATCCAGTGCACAGACAGTAGAACAAGAGAACAGGCCTGGTACGAAGCCAGAGGAGAGCAACAAAGGAACCTTTGGTAAGTATTGTCAAGGACGTGTGACACTTTAAAGTCTTCAAAAGCCAGTTAACGTTATGTTTCTTGCTTCTTTACTTTCCCTCAGTGTATATTTGCTTTAAGAAGGTGTTGTTGAAGAAGGTGTAGCTGCTTCCTACAGTATATGCTTGCTGGTACACAGTGTGCTTTCTACAACCACTCTGACAAACAAACCACTGCATTATAGTAGTTTTAGAGAAGTAATGGTGCTTTATTCATTAATATCAATAACATGTTTTAATTTGTCTAGACATTATTGGTAAAACGGATTATCTATGACAAACAAAAAATGAAATACTGAAAGACATGTGGCTCAGTGATATGAGGCCAGAACGCCATCTTGAATATATACTGTCTGAAACTACTTTATTACGCTAATACCATTAGCTATTTGGGAGTATAATTATTGGGACTTGAGTTGGAAAAACCTGCATGCAACTCTACCCCATCAAAACCCAATGAGGAGTCTGTGGCTATAGTTTATGGACCCTAAGGCAGACATTCAACTTGTTTCCTCACATTCAAGGAAGTATGGCTTAAATTTACAATTTGCTTTGCTGTACATAAAATGTAAGCTACTGTAGCTTTTAAATATTCAGAATACACAGAATAAACAAAATATCTGCTTCGGCTTCCATTCGGTCTGCATGACTAGCAAATATTCTGATCTTACAAAACAAGGGAGACAGCGGTTCCAAGCCTCTTGTGAAGTATTCCTTCCATGTATATGTGCAGACATGTCCTGTTTGAGGGACATTGGGGGGCGTGGTTGTGGCCCAGGTTTGTGTGGCTTTGCGTGTGAGTATACACACACACACACACACACACGCGCAGAGTGAAGCACCCAGCTGAGACAGAGCCGTGTTGTCCATTCACTGGCCAGTCCTTTAGCTGCAGTATGGCTACCACATGCCACGCACCGATGAGTGGCATAACACAATCGCGGCATGTACTACATGTGCTGTCAGATGAGCTTACATGCTCATGTCATAACTTAAACAGGTTTATCTTAATGTAGCTGTGCTCTGAGTCATTAGAAGGTGCTCCTCTTTGATGTTTTTGCCACATTGCTTTGAATGAACACGTAGGTAAGCATATGTGAATGTGGCTGGCCAAACAGCTGTTCTGGCAAGCAACAAGCAGCAGAAAATACTTCCTGGACATCTGTGGCGCTTCCATCTTATATATAATAATAATAATAATAATAATAATAATAATAATAAACTTTATTTGTATAGCACCTTTCATACACAATGTGCAACTCAAAAAACATTTGAACAAAGGATAAAAGAAACAAATGCAATTAAACAAAATAAGAAACAATGAAAAACTAGGTGAAAGCCATGAAAAAAAATAAAAAGCATTATTGTATTGGAGTTTGGTGGGACTCTAACCCACCGGGACTCCAATATGTCACCTTTCGTCCAGCCGTTGGAGCTTACATCACTGTAACAAGAAAGCTAGTTGTTGTGCTCTCTTCTTAGTCATACTTCTCTAATGGGAAGGGGGGGGGGGGGGTACATATTCCACAGTGTCCAGTCTCTCCACTAGCTGTACTCCGTCCAAACCACCAACAAGTTCCAATCCCTCCTCCTGGCTCTTGGCCAGCCATGCCACTGTTTTGACTAGGCTCTGTCATCCATTGGCTGCTAGCTCATGTGGACACACAAGTCATCCATGCCCAGAGAGGATGTCTCTGTCTAGCAACCACCAGCACATACTGGCAACAATGCATGTCAAAGACCGCGGGGAAGACAGCCATGATGGATTGTGGCTTGAAAACCCTGAAATGAGAAAAATGAGAAGCATGATTGAAGCATGTTAATTACTAGGAATGTTGAATGTCGGATACAGGAGGGAAAAGCCATTTAGAGTATTCTCAGCACATGCTGGGCCACATGAGAGTAATGAAATGTGATCCAGATGTGGCCTGGTGACTTTGTTAGCCCAACTCCACCCTTCCCCTCCTCCCTCAGGTCAATACGCATGGAGCATTGTCTCTGTGCTGCCTTTCTCTACAGACTGTTTAAATGACAATACTCCCAGGGCAGATACCATGCACGCCTCAAAACAATGTCACTAAAGCTGAACCTTGAACGTCATGCACGACCCAGGATCATGTAAGACGGTATGTGTTGGTTGATATGCATCCTTTGTTGGTCGTTCTACCCGGATCTGGTTTTCACACGGGGTGTCAGCCCGCCACATTCCCTTCCACCCGTCAGACCACGTCCTTTAACAGCCTCTGACAGACAAAGAAGCTGGTTGGTGTAAAGTATCTAGCCATTCACGTAATTATTCCCTCCGTGTGTCATTTGTGAGCAAATTCCACCTGGTGTTTGTGTGTGTGAAATCCTGCTACAGCATGGAAGACATGCTATTGTATGTAAAGGTTCATGTGAGACTGTCTGGAATCCATGCATTTAAATCAGCTAGCTAGTTAGCGGCACACATCCCACTTCATATACCCAGCTACATACGTTCACACTAAATGATGTGTTAATAACACACGGCCCGGCCCCATTGTTATCAGATCAAAAGAAAAAGCATATTTTCCATTGCAAAATGTTTCTGGTTTTTATTTTTGTTTTGTTTTCATTTCCTCTGTGAGTGGTTCTCTCCTCTTCCTGGCAAGGTTATAATCATTTTTTGCAGAGGAAATTGATTTCCCCCTCTTTTTTGTGCACGTTCTGTGTGTTATGTGAGTGCAATAAAAGCATTGGTCCCTCCATATGAAAGTACAGTATATCTAACACACGTGGATCATATCGCATGGGTGTTGACTGTTAATGTGTCGTGCCTGTCTCCAGGGTTGACCCTATCTTTGTTACTGGACTTCTAATGCCAACATGTGTCTGGTTGTCTTCTCTGCTAAATGTGTTTTTGCCTGACCTGTCTCCAATCAGTATCCAATCATGTTAAATACCGTGTCCTATGTCTGTTCAGTGCTGTCTATCATCTTGTCTTGGCATGACTATGGCCTGCTGCACAAACCATAAATAATCGCAATAACTGCATTCCTGCACTTACGTGCAGCCATCAGACGTGACAGTTACCATGACATCTTTGGTAATATATTAGCGAGACTACTCAACTATAAAAGGCTTTTCAGGCCCCCCACTAAACCTACACTAAAATAACTGAAAAGTCTAAGCTCATGTGTGTTGTCATGTAGACAGTGTTAAATAGAAATGCTATTACCGGTACTTTTATTGTATATTCATCTTTATCTCATTCTCCCTTGTCTCTAGTCATTCAAAACAGGCGTAATCTAAAAATAGCATGTTAAATTGAATGGATAAAATCTTATCTTGACTTTTACCCATTTCTATGATTACAGCGATACAAAATGGTCCCATTGCTGAGAACATGGAGACCATTGAAGACCAGGTGCAGCTGCCTGTGCAGACTGCCTTACCTGGTGGTCTCAAACCGAGGGTTGATGATGAGGCAGTGGACGTGCTAGCAGCCCTGGAGGCCCAGGGAAACCTGGGCTCAGGGGAAAACCTCTTTGCATGTGTAACAGAACAACAACCACTTCTAGCACTGGAGCCCGAGCCTGTTGTCCTGGAAGAGATAGGCCAGGAGGCCCTGGAAAACATGTTCCCCCGCGTAGAAGCCCTTACTGAAACTCTGGCCACAATGGTTGAGGCAGTGGTCCCGGTGGTGGAAGCCACAGCTACAGAAAGAGTGGTACTTGAGGCACCTCCTAAGGTTGAGGCCATTAGTGAGGCTGCGGTTGAACCTGTGGTGAATAAACAGACGGGTCTCCTTGTTGATGTGGAGGAGGCAACTCCTGTACAAGTGAAGGCCCTCGCTGATGTCGATGTGCCGGTGAAGGCAGTCACACAAATAGAAGGGGCTTCACACACCAAAGCCTCAGTTGAAGTACATGAATCTCGTGAGGCCTCAGAACCACTTGAGGCCGCAATACCAGCCCACGCCTCATCACCACCACTATCTTCTGTGCCAGTTGAGGCTTCTGTACATGACACTGTGTTACCAGTTGAAGCCTCAGTACCCACTGAGGCCTCATTGCCAGTTGAGGCCTCCGTACAAGCTCAATCAGGAGTACCAGTTGAGGTGTCATCTCCAGAGTCCACGCAGCTTCTCGTTGATGCAGCGCCTGCTGCAGCCACCAGTCCAGAGGTCCCGCCTGTATCTCTGCCTGCTGCTGAGGAGGCCAAAGAAACACCTGCTGAGCCTGTCCCACCAGCAGAGGCTCTGCCTGTTACTGCTGGGTCACTGGTGGAGGCAGGCGCTCCAGAAGCAGTTGGAGAAGACCCTGCGTGCTCTGAGACAGACCCAGGGACAGTGGACAGTGCAGCAGCTGCTGTGGATGAGCCAGCACCTGATCTCCCAGCGGAGCCTGCCCCAAAGCACACACCTGAAGGTATACAAGTCCCCACCCCCCACACACCCATGACATGGGTTTCTGAATGAGTATTGGTGCAAGTTAAATTCAGTTAAGAACGGTTCACACGTTGTGCTATTCAGAGTAGTTCATTTCTTTCCATGTCTTACGTTACGTACTGTACAGTGTTTACAATTGAATGTATAGGAAGCCTATCACACAAGGCACCGCAGAAGTCTGTCTGACCTGTAGGATCAAAATGCAGGAATTCAATAGCTGTTCATTTGGCGTGGCGAGGATGGGCGTGGCAAAGTGCAAAGTGTTTGCACGCTGACTCACTGAATTATGTTTAGTGACTGCGTGAACTACAGGTAAAGCCACCCGTGACGTTAAATGGGAATTCTTAAAACATTGTTTGTGCTTGATGAAACACGTAATAGAACCTGACAAACAAATAGACACACAGTTAGCCGTGAAGGGAGGGTGACGTGGGTGTAGGTTCACCACCGCCACAGGCTGAAATAGCCGAAACATGTGATGAACTGTAGCTCTGTCGGAGAGACGCTGAGCCTGTGCAAACAAGCAGTGAAAGACCAAAGACATAGAGGGAATAATGTAGTTAATAAACGAGCACATACAGTACTCGAGCTATTCACTTGTTACGGTAAGATGATTTAGACAATCTTTCACAGGATCACCCCTCCATACAAAGACAAACAGAGGTTTCTAAGGAGGTATCCAACACACACACACACACACACACACACGCACACGCACACGCACACGCACACACACACACACACACACACACACACACGTGTCTCTTAAAAAGCCGCAATGTCAAACTCCTGTGAACTACTCTGATATCCTCCATGCTGACTGTATTCTTAATATGCTCTTGCAATTGGTTCCAACTGACAGGACGAACAGGGAAGGTATTGTTTTGAGACACGAGGAAGAACAGATAATATTGAAACACGGTAAAATAACCTCCCTCTGGTTGAGAAACAACGGTGCTTCGCGGAGTTGTCATTCATAGTGGGAGAATGTCGCCAGCACAACAGCCCCTGTCACACAACTATGTGTGCCCAGTTGTGAGCGGTGCACATGATAATTATGCCCATTTACATTCCCTGTGAGCCTGGCTTGCATCCCGGAGTGATGCAACTGTCAGCTGTAAAGTGAAAAATGTACCAGGGAAGCCCATTCTGAAATTGAGACGCTTGTATTACTGTGTCCTTATGCGTTAGTTATCTTTTAATATGCATGCCTAACTGAAGCTTAGCGATGCCATATGGAAATATGGCTGAAAACTGTAATAATTCAGATGTGTAAGTTTGTTCTTATTACATTTACAGCTATTTATGGGTAATAATTGTAGTCATTAATAATTTACATTACAAAAGGTGAGTCAAGGTAAACCGTGTACAGTACTGTATGTTGACAACTTAACTTCTACTGACTGACTCCAAAAGTCAAGCTTATTAGCATGGTTCCATCCGACTATGCTCTCAGCTCAATTATTTTTTTCCACTGAGATTATATTCTGGAAACCCCGTACACCATTTTCACAGCCACCCTGCTGGCGATCCAATCAGGGTGGGTTAGTGAGATGACGTTGAAGTCAAAAGTGTTTCTACATCTTGATCAAAACGTAGCAATGCCGAGTGGTTCAAAGCTGTCCAACCATTTCAAACTGAACCAGGGGAGCCTGGTTACACTTGGATATAAGATTATAGATGTATTTTGTGGACAAATTAAAATGCACAGCTAACAGACAGCCTTTACCTGCGTAAAGACTGGGACACTGTACTGGCTAACTGCATCAAGATCCGCCTACTTGGCAGGACAGGTATTTTGATTGACATGCACAATGAACAACTACACCATTACCATACTGGCCATTTAATCTAAGAGGTTGTTGGAAAATCTTATTAGAAAAGTCTGGCTGTTTGCAGGTCTTGTAAATCTGTTAAATAAATAGGCTACGCAGCTACTGCTCACAATATACAAAGAATGAAATTAGTAAATAAAGCACTGAACTAGCATTGTGCTGGAATAATAGACTTGTGACAATGCTAACAGTCAATGAAAATCTACTACCCCACTTACTAATAGTGTTGATGAGTTTACAGACAAATAACCCTGACAGTTTATGTAATGATAATGGATGGAAGAAGTTGAGATTAAGCTAAATATATAGGCAAATAGGCATTATACAGTGTTATACATGAGCCCAGTGGTTTATACCCCTAAAAAGTATGTTGCAATTTGGAGCAGAGCCCCACCTGCAGACAGAATAAGACCTGTCTAGTCTGGGTAGGCATCTCTCTCTCTCTCTCACACTCCCCCCCCCCTCCCCCCTCTGGAGGGGAAGTTATAAGCTGTTGGCAGGGTGCAGGTAATATATTTTTATAGCCCAAGATATATTCACAGGTACATATTTTCAGCAGTGCCAGATATCATGGAAGTAACAATAAGTATGCTTGTTATTATTGTACATTTCTGTGCTGTGCTAAATCAGAACATCATTCATATCTGGATGTTTTAAAGGTGAATGGTATTCACTGATGTTCCATTACTTTGTGGTGTGTGTGTGTGTGTGTGTGTGTGTGTTTGCGCATGCAGTGGGAACCAAAAAGGAGGATTAGGGGGACCACTGAATCACAGATACAAGACTTGGCTGATGGACAGGATACCTTGATACTTGATTCATTCTTGAGAGATGCAGAGAGACATGCATTTTGGGATGAACATTTAAAATGTCATTTGATATTTACCAACATTTCAAATAAAATGTCTGACCATTAAATACATTATTTAACTAATTGTCTAATAAAGTACTGGAATGTTGAAAGGATGGTATTTCTGTCACTTTGGTAAGACACGTCAACCGTACATTAACATGTGTGTTGTCTTAATATCTTTGAAATCGTAAGGGCCAAATTGTCAATACAATTTCGCTGCACCAGTGATATAAAAATGTATACTGCAGAGAAATAAACCTGACATAATAATAATGAAAATTCCTTACAATAGATAATTTAACTTGAGGAACCTCTCTCCAGTATAAATAATTACTTGATTATTGCGTGAAGAATGTAAGACAAACGTGAATAATGAAATGATGCCAAGATCTTATACAAGCGGCTAAATATGTATTGATAATGACAATATTTGTGGTTGATTTCACCTAAATCTGCCAAAACTTCTTCAAATCTCATTTAAATATTTTATTTTAATAAAGCTTTTCATGTCATGTTTATTAGAATAGAATTACTATAAATGTTAGGATGTTTACAGTGTAATAATGTTGAAAGCTACTTCATGTCTTTTTTCCCAATCTCGTTGCTCTACATGAAGTAATTATGTATGAAATATACATACATAGTTAGGATTGAAATGTACTGGATGAAAGTAAACATGAGATCTGGAAAAGATACATTTCCTTCAAATAAATCTATTGTACCACAGCAACCAACTGTCAAATAGACAAAAGATAAATGTTTCCTAATTAGAATATTTATGAATTGTGTCACAGAAATCCCTGTCACTGTGGTCATGTGCATATTGTTAATATGGTTAACTGTTTAACATGCCAATCGTGGTATAGCAATTGCCAGTGAACATAATGATAAAGATTTAAAAATGAGTCAGTCAGCTGACAGAAAACACTACTTTGTTTTCAGATGTAGTGGGAGTTATGGCTACAATTCGATTTTCTGTACTCCATTGATTAGTAATAATATATATTCTCTGAGCTTTGTCTTCGATATTGTTTAGTGTACAGAATAAATAAAACGTACCCACCAATACAAAAACTGATGTCATTGATTGCACTATGTTTAACAGTGTTTTTAATGTTTTTATGCCCTTCACAGAACAAAAATTGACTGATTTGACCACATTCTGCAATAATACTCTAGAGAGAAAACATTTTACCAACATCTATACACATGTAGTGTAAGATACAGTATAGTGTACATTGGGCCTACAACTGAAATACTGTATTATATACAGTGTACTGTATATGCAGTCAAAGCTAAAATGATCTCCATCAGTTTGTGCTTATTGGTTGAATAACACCACCACAAGTGTTTAGCAACCAAATGTCATTATTACACATTAAATTAAGATAGAAGGAATATAAATCTTGACTATGTTTTTAATTATTATGGTACAAATGCCTAAAGCTGGCAAGCTGCTCTAGAAAATGTAAATAAAACACTTTTGTTTTACAAAAGATTTTTGCTCAACAAGGTTATTACAGGAGTCATAATGGCACAATGGCAGTAACTTATTAAATTACCACAGATGAATACAATCTACAGGCAGTTATTTACTAGACAAGGGCCCCTGTATCAGTGGTCATGAGATGACATGAGGTTCCTAATGTGTCCATCATGAGGAATCAGTAAGAGGCCCCAGCACAGCAATGGCTTCGATTTCTACAAGCCCACCCTGGATACAGTAGACATTGGATAAGATTGGGTAGGGGGCAAACAGAAGAAATCAAATCAGTAAAAATAATAATAAACAAAGAGGGAAACATCGATATTCACATACTTGGTTATTCATGTTGTTCAATCATTTCTTGCCAATACACAAGACTGCTATACAGCACCAATAAGACACTTACTTTGGGAAGAGCAGCAACCTGGTAGGCAGCTCTGGCTGGGAAGTTTGTGCTGAAAACTAGAGTCAAGACAAACTTAAAGGTGTATAGTCGGCTATTGTAAGCCAACTTTAAGCTAATACCCTGTGAATATGTCATATTCACAAAATATCTCTTTGCATTTTGCTAGGTTACCGTTCTGTGCATGCTGCAAAAATTATGTGGTACTTCTGGCTCTGTAAATAGGAGCATAATATGACAAACACCGCTCACTTCGCAATGTGTTTCAATTTGTGGGGCGGAGCTTCTGAAGGAGTTTGTTTTGAATTTATTTAGCAAGCGTTTTCACGAATGACGAATAACTGGCGTTAGCCTGCCAGCTGCCAAGTGTGAGCCTGTAAATCCCTTGCAGAAGGAGCTTGTGTTTCTTCATGCCTAACAAGTGCCGGACACATCTGATGCCTCGTGGAGGTGTACAGTCTGTCTATGAATATCATACGTTTTCCTCTTTCTTCGAGCACATGCAGAAACTATTTGTGTTCTGCCATTGCTTTTAGTGACACAACTCTTCACAATCAAACAAATAAACATTATTTTTGTTCCTGCTACAGACACATCTGTTTTCAGGTCACATACTGTATCTACATGTATGAAATTCATGTATGCCTTACCAAAATGCCTTTATAATACAAATTATGTGGTATAGCCTGCCACCCACTGGACAAATTGTGGATTGCAAGATGCAATTGGTACAACGCAGCAAGTACAAGCATTATGCTAAAGGACATCTGAGTTGCCCCAATGATGAGATTATAAAAGATTGGCATTTCACTCACCACCAAGTTTTGAAATATCACATAGAAATAATTGCTATTAATTGGTTGACAGTTCTTTCTACTTACATTGTTTGTAAACATCATTGACATTGGTGAAGTCATTAATGTCAGCCAAGAGCACTGTAGTTTTGACAACTGCAGAAAACCAAACAAAACCAAATACATCATTCATCTGCTTGCATGTAAACTAAGGTGAACAAAAATGTATTATTTTATTTGTTCTTACCATTTGCATAACTGGACCCAGAAGCCTTCAGAATTTCACCCATATTTACAAGAGCCTGTTAGGAGATTTAACAGTATTATAACATTAGAAATTAAAATTGCTATTTTATTTCAAATTAAAAACCAATATATTTTATTTGTTGCAATGAAGGAGAGCACCAATCTAGTAGACTTCACTTTAAAATCTGAGGGTTATGACTAAATAGAATGAGTGGTTGAGAGGTCACCTGTCTGGTTTGGGCTTGAACACCCCCTTCCACCAGCTGTCCGCTAACAGGGTCCATCCCTAACTGGCCTGAAATGTACATGGTTCGGTCTACCACCACCGCTTGGCTGAGGAAAAGCCACAGTGTGACAGGCTGAACAGACATCTAGTTTGACAAACTGTACAATGGGCAATAGAAAATGTATAGTGCTACTAGAATCTAGGCCATATGGTGCTGAATGCTGTCAGAATAGATTGTTCTACCGACAATAGTCCACTAAAAATATTCTGGTTTTTAGAGGAAAAAAGGTAGGCCTCATATAAATGTCCATATACAGATGTCCCAGTTCATCAACAGTGAGAAACTCAAAATAATGACAGCTGGCCTATCTAAAAATAATGAGAAACCTTTTCAAAATAATAATTTAGTATGGTATCTCAATTTATTGATGGGGTTAAGTCAGGTAATTTGGGACACGAGGCATAATGGTAATGCTAAATTCATGATAAACTATGGATTTAAATGTGAAGTAGGAGTTCTTGATGTGTTTGAAGGTCCAAAGCTTCTAAATTAAATTACTTGGAAGAAATATATCAGAGATATGTAACTACTTTTAAAAATAACACTTGAGGTAAACTTCAAAAGTTTACGTGGGTTAATCTACCAAAAAAGTGTCTCAAATTTGTAAATAGCTGACATCACCCCATGTATCATTATTTGGGGAAGGTTACCAATTATTTTAAGATCCTAGATTTAAATCTTTATTTAGTTTGTGATTATTTTGAATATGTACAGAGCAATTTCTATTTCTATTTCTATTTTTTCCTAACAGTGGTTGGCGATATCGACGTCTGTGTTGTTAAGACAGACCTTCGTAGAAAGGACCTTTGGGACTTTGCATTTTGACCCCGCCTTATTCGTCAACTATTGGATAAAACGGTACAGCCCACTAAGTGGGAACAAAGTTAAACATATCTTATTTGGAACAAAGACTATATCGCTCATTCTATTTAATTATAAATAATGTACAACTTTAAATAATAATTAAATACACTGAAATAATGTTTTATTGATCGTGTATTATTGCCTATCAGGCTGTCTAGCATGACGGTTCACATGACAAACTAAATTATATATTAGCCTACCTGTATGGACCAATTGCTCCAGGAGCATTAGTTGTGCTTACTATCTTTCTGATGATTGCTGCCATGTTACTGCTATATTCTTTACTCGCAACCCTTGGCGCAGCTCAACGTAAAAGCAAGGAGCAAAAGAGAAGTGGTGCTGCAACACTGCACAGCTGTAAGAAAAGCACTGTCCACGCAGTTTTACCGTAAACTACAGTATGAGCAATCAAAAACGATTGGTTCATTTATTTATTTAGCTATCTATTCAACAGAGTCAGTTACCTCAGTACAACCAAATATGACATATTTATATTTTCATAAATAATGCAACGTTTTTGTATGTGAAAAACGTTGAAACATTAACAGTCTTTATTTTTGTAGCGCTGATACCACATAGTTTACAACAAACCGAAGTCAGTGAGTGTATCCGGAAGCAGATCATGCGCACTCTGTGGAATGCATGGCGAAATCTCACGTGTAGGAATTATGAACCATACTCCAATGCATCTTTAGGGCCCGGATTACACAATATCTGAAGCATATCTGGTAACTTTCAAGAAATATTTGAATTTCTACGTATTAACGTATGTATATGTATGAGTAGCTCAGGTTTACCTAATCTACGGTAATGCATGACTCATGATGAAACTAAAACAAGATCTACTGGACTACTTGTCTTGTGTTTCTTATAGAAAATGTCTACAGCGAAAGAGAGGATGCGGGAAAAGAAGATGAAAAATCAGCCTGCTAGTGTTCAGTATTCATCTTCACTAAATTCAGATGGCATTTCACAAAATAAAGATGCTTCGCAGAAAGGAGAAGAAACGCCACTCTCTGGTAGGCTACCGGTACTGTACTTCATGTGTTATTAATTTGCACTTGTTTCTTAACATAACTGTTTTAAGTTTTCGGAAGTGTCCATCATTTCTGACTGCAGTATTGATGGGTCGGCACATTCCACAGCATCAATTCTGTTTGCACAATTATCAGGGGTCTCATTTATAAAGTGTGCGTAGAATTCACACTAGAATGTATAGTTCGAACGAAACACAGAAAGTGCGTCCGCACAAAAATATTCAGTTCTATTAAACAGTGCGCACGCAAATGCCACGCCAGTTTTCCTTTTTTATATCACTACCTACTTTAAATCTATCATACAGTGAACGAGCGTCTTGTCCCACCCAATGAACGGCCACAATTGCCTATAAATGGTTACTGTATCTCCCTGAATAAATATTAATTGATTATTGCAATGATGGCAAAACTCAACAGAAACCCGACAAATGTAATTTTACCCAATCACTAGAGATTCGTGGTTAGTGGAGAATTCATTATAGACAAACTGTTTGTCAAGTTTGAGACAGTGATCTAATATGACGTGTAATGTGTAGTAAAAGCACATGCGTGCATATAACATTTATGTATTATTTTCCATTAATTTAGCAATGCATTCGATGTGGAATGTTCTGTAAGTGTGTCCAACCAATATCGTAATTGTTGGATGTATCAATTCAGTAGTTATTGTTCCATAACATGCCACACTAATAAGGCCAACATTACAGCTAAAACACAAATATACAACTGCAAAACTTATATTCAGCACAAATCACACAAGGCAATGGATTCTGAGGAAAGGGCGTTGATATTAATAGCCTATAAAATTCATAGCAACTTCCCTGCAGTACATGAGAGGTTAAATTTCGATCTACTTTTCAAAATGGTATTAATACATCTCTCAAGATTCTTCCTTCCTTGAAGTCGCAGTTTCCCATTTTATCCAATTTTTTGCGCACATCAACGCACACATCAAAGTGTACACATCAAAGTGTGCGTGGAGGACCGCACATTCTCCCATCAAGTTTGTTTTTTCTAGATGACAACCTTTGCGTGCAAAGTTGCGTACGCACGTTTCTAGCGCCGTTTTGTGCGTACGCAACGTTTTATAAATGAGTTTGTTCCTCCTTATGATGTAAGTCACCATTGTCGCGATGATGTATCTGATGCTCTCAGGTCGGAGCAGTTTGGATCCACATAGACCAAAGCAGAAAGAGGATCAAGGAGGATGGGTGCGGGGACACCAGCGAGACGGCAGAGGCTACGCTGACGAGATGCCTACACATATCACTGGTAATGGCATACAGGTGCATACGGCACATGCTGTGCAACAACAGCTGCAGGCGAACGCATCGCAATGTTGACTTAGCGGCAGAGTAGCGGCCTTCGTTCCTGCTGCCACCGGCTTTCTAAATAACACAAGGTGATCGATATGTCGCTTATTGCGGGTGTCACACTGTCGTCTGCATGTTGTCATTCATGTATTGTTGTCGTGGGGCTACTGCTGGCTGTGACAACAATCGCCCTTCGGGGATAATGAAGATGACCTTGACCCAATCCAGTGTCCCTCCCCTTTCCGTTCTCCGCCACTACCCAGCCATAGCTTTTGCCAGGGCAAGGGCTGCGGAAGTGACTGCCATGTTGAAAGCTGTCACCAAGACGACGGGCAGCTGTCACACCTTTGGCGCTCTCCCGAAACACATGAGAAGAAGGGCCATGAGTCACAACACCAAGAGACTGCCGTGCAGACTGAGGGACATGGCCAACAAGCTGGTAAGGGACCGTGTGTGTGTGACGCACGAACACAGTCCACACCGGCGTCTCTCTTCTGTTTCTCCTAAGCTACCTACACATCAAACAAATACCCGAATAGTTGAATATTCTGGTCCAGACGTAGCATTTAAATAGCATAAATATAGTGAAGACATAACCAACCGTGAACATTATTGACAAATGTGTTTGAAGAACAAGATTACACCTGGTTTGTTAGAATACCCCCAGAACTAGTAGCATTAATCAGGGCCATGCAAAGATAGTCGCTTCAACTTCATTCACTTCAATGGGCTGTATTTTCACAGCAATGTAGGATTGTAGAACCTCATAACAGTTCCCAGAGGTTAGCCGCAAATACTAAAAATACCCTATAAATTATACTGTAAATGTAAATCAATGCATTTATTTACTACTGATTACCAAAAAGTGCAGTTATGAATCCGTATTCATCAAAATGCCCATGAAACCCTTCCTGGAAGTGTTCTGCATCTCCATGAATCACATGATCGCTGAAACTTTTGATGGCACGACTCTTTGCTACACGGCTCTGGCATTAATGTATGACTGGAGATGTATGTGTTGCTTCCCTGCCCCAGCGAGAGAGGAACGCACAGGGCTCCAAGAAGAAGGACCAGCCGAGGAACAAGAGCCGCAAGGCCCGCCGTCGCCACGGCAACCTGCTGCTGGAGTTCAACCGGCGGCAGCGGAAGAACGTGTGGCTGGAGACCCACATCTGGCACGCCAAGCGCTTCCACATGCTGAAGAGGTGGGGCTACTGCCTCGGCGACAGGCCCACCTACAAGTGCTACCGTGCCTGCTACCGGGCCATGAGCAGCCACTGTCTGCTGCAGGTACGAGAGGGAGACTGTCACGTCATTATTCTAACTGCATCTGTCTAGTATGGACAATGCCAGTCTCCAACTTTAATTGCGATGTGAAATGTATCTCCTGTTATAAAAGGTATAGTAAGCGAATGTGGGCTAATACACCTTTTGTCAAAATCACTAAATATATCCTCAGAGATTGCTAGCTCAGGATAGGACTGGGTGGTATACCGTTTCATCCGGTATATCGGTTTTATTTGCAGTGTGAATTTTTCACATACCGCCATACTGTAGCACAGCTGAAATGACAGCTTTAACGCGTATTGCTCGATGCTAGAACACTACAGAGCGCTATTCGGAGTGTATTGAGTGGGGACCCTTTAATTGAGCGTACCCTTCTTACAAACAAACGATTCACTTTGTAACACAATTAATTACCCACAATGTACTCTCTTTAACATGGCAAACAATGGCACACAACATTATGTAACAGTAATAATTGTATATTTAGTGACTTTAAATATGACTTTAGTGACTCGCTAGAATCTAAAAATGGTGTCTGTCGCTGAAGAAAAGCGACAGACAGAATTTGAATTATTTTAGTAAAATAATAATAATTTCCATTTATTTTATTTTATGGGGGCTGCTGATATGCTAATGTCCTTGAGCAGCCCTAAAATTTGTCTTAAATTACCAATGTGCCCCGTTGTCGCCTGTCCTAAACTGCAATAAATCCATGACCTATAAATGTTTATGTTCTCATTTTTGCATTAGAATATAGAGCAGATACAATTTAGATGGCCTATCATGTAGTAATGCTCCATCACATGTTTTAAATATTTCATATACAGCGTATTTAAATTAAACCTTGACAAAAAAGGTTTTTGCTCTGGCCTAGCTCTGGCCTAGACATGCAGGTGCAAAAGCTTGCTTAGCAACAGTCAATAATAAAGCGGACTTTCTTCAAAGTTGGAAGGGAGCTTGTGCAAGACCTATGAGGTGCAGATAGATAGAACAGTAGGTGTTAGAAAGAACGTCTTGATTTATAGCAAGTTGTCTGTCAAGCACTGTGAGATTGTTCTGCGTTTTATAAATGCTTATGTGACATGCAGTTTTCCGAACCTGTGATGCTTTTTGATTTGAGTTCAAATATAAACTGCCTTTCTCCAGAATGAATTTGCCTTTTAAAAATTCTTCCTACTGCGCAGGACCTTTCTTACTACTGCTGCATAGAGCTACATGGAGAGGAAAACCAGTTGCTGGCTTCTCTGTCACAACTGACCAGCAGAGAGGCAGGTGCGGACACAACCCAATCTAATGTTGTTTCTCTCTTTCCATTAAGCTGTGAAAATACTAGAGTTGTACAGCTATTACCCTGTTGTTAGAGCTATTATGTAGGTTTGTAAGCGGTGAGGCTTATATCACTGCTTTTGTTTTAAAGCATTTTCCAGTGATTCTTGTCACTTAGTGTCCCAGGAGTTTATCAACAGTGTTTTTGATGTTCGGTATTTGGACTAGTGTTACTGTTGTTGGCTGTACAGATGTCGTGGTGTCATTTCCAGGTCCCACGTTTGCAGCAGTCCTGCCACTGTCGGGGCGAAGGCAGGGCAGTTCGGTGGTCTTCAGGGCAGGAAAGTATCCCTCCCAGCCACTGGGCCCTGTCACCTTCCTGTGGAGACCCCGTATACCGGGCTCAGCTCAAAGACAGCTGTGGCTCTGGGTGCACCCCACACTCAAACAGGTATCAGTGGGAGACAAATACATCAAATGCAAGGACGTAATGTATAGTGCTGAGTTATTGCTTTGATTAGGTGTTCATTCAGAACCAATAGCTAATGAAAATGTTAGTGGAAACAAAATATCTTACAATTAAATACAATACTGTGCTTGTTTTTAGGACCTTCTACCCGAGTTACAAAGTGTGTGCCAGTGTGACGAGGCTGTGATCACACCAGCTCTTCCATTAGTCACCTCTGCAGAGCTCGCCTCCAACCCAGAGCCTGAACCAGTGCCCGAGAACACCCCTAAGCTAAAACAGCCTCTGAGAACCAAGAGGAAGCGAAGCTCTGTGGATTCCAACGGACCTCCGGCTAAGAAGATCTTTGGAGATGGAACCAGACCTCCCGACACCCCAGTAACCTGGAAGTCCAGCTCAACAGGCATTGTCATTAAGTTAGTGAAGTTTCTGGTATCAATTTTAGATGCCCTTTAACTTGACTGGACCTAAAATGTGTTAATTGTACATTTGTACTATGATTTTGGTTCTGTTTCAGTGATCTTACGATGGAGATTGTGGTTCTGTTACAGTGACATTATGATGGAGATTGTGGTTCCGTTAGTGACGTTACAGTGGAGATTGTGGTTCTGTTACAGTGACCTTACAATGGAGATTGTGCGCTACCGGCTGATAGGACCTCAGTCCCATTCTGTGTTGACAGAAACTCTGGAAGCTTCTACAGATTGTGATGTAAGAAACATTATCAACAGGGGTATCGAAATGGCTTATGAATGTGTACTATGATTGACACACACAAAATAGTGACTGCTTACACAGGCTTCCGGGGGCTAATTAATGTTCTGTCACTAAATATAGAGACCAACACAGTAACTGTAGAAGTAGGTGAAGTTAACTCCACAAAGATTATCTTTACTCTGCTAAACTTTAAAAATGTCATAAGTATTTATTTGTCATGATTGTGGAACTGTCTTGTGTGACCTTAGGAGGTGAGCAAATCCCAGCCATCTTTCCTCTGGTGGCCTGAACACTGCAAAAATAAGGACAAGATGGCCCTGCATCGACAACAAGCAGACATTTTTAAAATACTAAAAGGTCACTTGCCTATTTATTATTAATGTCTGCCTTTTCACAATAATTTTTACTTGAACCTATTACTCATGTTATGGGCTAAAGTATGGCTCGGGTGTGTGCATGTAATGAACCATTTGTCTTTCCTGTAAGGCGTATACTCAAGCGGAGAGGTCCCTGCAGGCACTGTGCTGGGTCTGACAGTAGATGACCCCCGGCTGACCTTGCCAAAGAAAAGGGGCAAAGCGGTGCCCAACATAGAACAGGCACAAGGTAAAATCTGACCTGGCAGATACGAAGTTCAAAGAAATGACCTCTATTTTATGAACAACTATGAATAAGAATGTAGTCCACTTGCTTGTACAAGGCCATATCAGCATAGTCTCCGTGTCCTTTATACGATAATGTCCGTTAGAAATGATCCATGCGGCTCTAAAATTACATCAAAACTAATGTGACGACATTGAGGGATAAGACGGTAGGTAGCGGAAATGTTGCTCAGTGTTGAATCAGCATGTGGGTTGCAGTCGTGGGCCGCTGTTTCAGTGAGTGCGCATCTGGTTCTGTGCTCCTTGGGGAGCCTCTGCCTGGCCATGCAGATGTCTCAGGTTCAAATCCTGGTGGGACCCTGTACTCACACAGCACCCGCAGAGACAAGCAACACATTGCTGATTCAAGACGGGATGGAAAGGAGAGCAAACAGGCAAACCTGTTTTAATAACATATTTTAAAACCTCGTTTGTTTATTGTGTAGTGTAGGCATCTTAACACGAACAAAGATAGTGTAATACACTTAGTCACATCGCTGTAATCAAAAGCGACTTCCAAACAAGCATGTAGCAATAGGCAGCATCCCTCTTCCTCCAGTGACTGTCCCACACTGAGGATACATACAGTTGCGTGCCATGAGTGCCATGTCTATTCCACCCCAGGTGTAGATGAGGACAAGCGGAAGGAGCTGATGTTGCGTGGGGTACCAGAGCACTGCTGTCAGAGTTCCCTGTGGGACCAGTCCGTCCGCGACAACGTCACGCACAACAAAATATCAGAACGGGTAACTAGTCTTCAACAGCAGTCGAATTCAAAGCATATCGATGTAGCTGCTATTTTGGTCTCACCCTGGTGTTATATTATTGCTGTATGCACAGTGTAGTTCATATAGTCAGCTAATATAAGCTAATGTAGTTCAGTCAGCTAATGTGTTTTATATTGTCAGCTTAATGTAAGCTAATGTTCGTTTTGTCAAATTCACCAAATGTCTCCGCACATTTGGCTATCTTCTGGCTCCGTTGAAAGGAACACAAAGTGGCGAACACCGCTCACAACAACGACCTAGGCTTCGCAATGCTTTTGAATGTGTGGAGCGGAGCTTCTGAGGGAGTTTATGAAGTAGAAGTAGATTGACAGACCCTGCCTTTATTTTGACTGTGCACTTGTCAGAAAGCATACACGTCTTCCATGCTTGTGAGCAGGAGCTGAACCGTATGAAGAGCGAGCTGTTAGTGCCAGGCACCAGGCTGAGCCACACCCCCCTGCAGGGCAGGGTGCCCCTTCTATTGGTCCACCAGCCGGGCAAACAGGCGGGGCAGGAGATGAGTTCCTGGGGAGCTGGATGGGACCTGCTGCTCCCCAAGGGCTGGGGCATGGCCTTCTGGGTCCCACTGGTATTACAACATGTGCTTCGTGTTGTATTCGTGTCTTGTAAACAATGTATGCGCAATGCTCACTGTAAAGTGTGGCAAGTTGATGTGCACATTTCCAAGCCACTATTGATTTGCCTTCACGTAGTTCCTTCATGTCTTTGTCTGCTCCTTAACAGGCGTACAGAGGCGTTCGTGTCGGCGGGCTGAAAATGGGTCTGAAACATTCCCAAAACAAAGGAGCACCCCACTTCCCACATGATTACCCAGACTGCCCAGCTGGCGTTCGCTTCCAGGAAGAGCAAGAGGCAGAACTTCTGGCACAGTTCAAGAGGTCAGCCCGCCGCTCCTGCTTTAGACCATTTCTCACGCTGAGCTTCCAAGCGCTCAGCCTGTCTCCTTTTCTCAATGCCAATTGACGTGGAACCATATAGAGGGTTGTGTAGACTTGTTCCGGCCTGAGGTACTTGAGAGCTGAGATTTTATTATTCAGTGATATGGCTGGAATTTCTCTTTACTTAGTAAATGGAAATAAAGGGCAACTTGCTATTAATACATTAAAATATATATATTTTTTTTTTAGGAGAAAACTGTTGCCTAAATCTCTTGCCTTAAGACTGGGCGTGAAATATATCATGGTAATACTTCCATTCTCCAGAAATAGCTATGAAAGCTGAGCGTAATTCCTAACCCTAGGCTATGGAAGAGGTAGATTTGACAGCGGATTGGGTGTTTGATTAAGGGAGGTGCTTTGTGTAGCTTCCCAGCGTTGATTTTCATTATGAAGCTGTTCTCAAGCGTGAAGATGAGGTGGTTATAAGCTGCTCGTTCTCCATTAGACCTGTTCAGGAGCCATGATTTGTTCCATACATTGGCAGAGTTGACAAACAGTTTGACAAAGGTTTGAACTTCTGACCTCTTCTGTAGGCGTCCGCCTGCCAAAAGGACCAATTATATAAAACATGGCTGTCTGGCTCCCTTCTGTTGCCCTTGGCAACAGCTGACAGAGGAGTGGGAGATTATGATGAGCGGATGGGAGGGCAACGGCAGCCGCTCGCAGGGAGGAGGACACATTCAACCTGATGCACGGGTCGCCATGACGACGACAGAGGAGGAAGTGACATCACGCGGCGAGATCACTCCGCAGACGTGGTTCACTGTCCTAAGGTACCGTGCCCGGTTGGAACCTATGGTTGGAACAGGCTCCTCTCTGTAATGACAGTCCTCAATTGCATTTTCCGACCCATGAAGCCTGACGTTTCCACTGAGCTCACTATCTGGGTTTACATGACACATTGTGGCCTTTCGGGTTACCTGTTTGCACGGTATGACTAATCGGGTCTAGTCTTTACATGCTGCGTCGCAGTTTATCGGAATGGATGTTAAACATGCACACACTATGGCTCGTCCCCCTAGCAAAGAGGCTCAAACCGGCTAGCATCTAGTTGTAGACACGTCGGGAGAGTGAGGCTATTTGTGTGCCTATGGCTCTCTATACAAAGTCAACGTACTAGCTCCCATTCACTGTCCATCACACACAACAACAGCAGCGTCAGACGGGGCACGCGCAGCAAAGAACGCACCAAGGAAGTTATTGGGTTTAGCGTGTACATGGTAGAATTCTTCTTTCAGTCGGCGCATTGGAAAAGGTTATACTGCCCCTCTGCTTGGGGATGAAATCGTACACCTCATCTTCCGAATGAGGTGTTCATAAGGAGCGTTTTCTTTCAGGTTGGGCTTTTAACCTGATTCCAGTCGGAATAATAGGGTCCATGTAAGCACAGATATTGTTTATATGGAGGGAATAAGCTGCAGGTAGTTTGAACCAAAACAAAGTTGTTTTTTACCATTTAGTCATTTGGACAAACATAATTATTGCTATATATGAATTTGTTAGAATCATTCTGCTGTTAGGTTTCGCCCCAAGGTCCCCTCACACATTTAGTTTGTTTCTGCATGAATAACAAAATAGTATATTCGCAATTAACTTTTAAATGTACTCCCCAACTGCACGGTTCACTAGTGTTGCCCTTTGGTTTTAATCATTACCTTTACATCTTCACGCTGCTCATTCCTGGGACCTTGGAACATTGGACAGGCGTGATGTATGGCTGTACTCCAGCACACATCCCTTTCATTGTCTGTTTCTGATGAGCATAGCCAAAGTGCATCCAGATTCAAATTGATGCAATACATCAGAGAAAAATAGCATGTTGCATCAATTATCTCTAATGAAAACCTCACACCAGCGTTGAGTCATAATACAGTTGTATTGTATTTTCAACAATGGAGTCTTTGTTCTTGTGTTTCAGTGACTAGCAATGGTATATAAATAACTATCCCATTTTAACAGTTACTGGTGATTTGTGCAATCGCATGCGTTCCAGGGACAGAAAGCGTTTGAAGCTGCTCTCCGGCTGGTGTAGACCCACTTCCTCAAAAGGTCAGAGGTCGCACCGCGCAGGGCAGGCGCCGCCTCCTCTCGATAGCGCCGCTGTGACGTCGTTGCTCTCCTGCGGCGTGAAGAGCTTGGTGTGGGTGCGTCTCTCCCTGCTGTCCAAGGGGAAGCCGGAGCTCCACGCCCAAGTGTGTGTGGCCGCCCCGGAAGACCTGAAGCTGCAGTTTACGCAGACCGGCTGCAGCGGACCCCAGGAGCCCTCTCATAAGGACCACTTCAAAGGAACAGTGAGGGGCTCCAAGAAAACCGCCCCGCCGCCCTCCAAGTCCGCCGCGAAAGCCGAGGGCAGCGGCACGGAGCGCTGCTCCCCCGAGCCGAACCCCGCACCGTCCTCCATCTCCGCTCCTTCAGGTCTCGTCCTGGGACTGTGGCCCGACCCCCTGCCCAGCGTGGTCTCACACTGCTCCCGTGTTACCCTGGGGTGGGTTACCCAGGGAGACTTCTCTCTGTCTGCGGGATGTGGGGAGGCTTTGGGCTTGGTCAGTGTGGCAGGCCTCCTCAACACCCTGCTCAGCCAGCCGGTGGGGCAGAGGGGCCTGGTGCTCCTACGGAACCCTTCGTCACTCCAGTATCGCTTCGCCAAGGTCAACATAGAGGTGTGACGCAGGAACGTGTAACATTGAAGATATGCCCGGCTACCATGTGGTGGCACGCTGCTACAGCTACAAAGAGACCGGAGGAAAGAAACCCCATTCTCTCGTAACATATATCCTCCGTATGATGTTCTTTTCACTTTGGCCATTTTTGTTTGGTCAAATGCCATTTTTGAAACTTTATTGAACATTAAATAAATCCTGTAAACTAGCTAACAAAGCTTTGTCAGTTACTATACATAACTATAAATGAGAACAACTGTTTTTCACGTAGAAATGTGTCCCTCTTTGATTTACTTTGAATTAAGTGGCAGTCAAAGCTAAGGTATGTTGCTCATAACCTGCCATTTCAATGAACGTTTGCTCTTACCTACGATGAAGTTTGCACAGTGTACCACCACACCTACAGTAATTAATCCTTCATGCAGTTACACGATGCCGTTCTCTATGTACATGCATAAATGTACAGCAGCTGACTAATTTTCATTCTCTTTAAAGATGCACCTGATTAACAATAATTTCTCACTCGATCCTAATGTGTAGGAGGCACATAACAGTCTTGTTGCTTGGCAACTGAACTTTTTTTTTTTTTACATTTTAGGGTGGTGTTTGAGTTAACATTAGTTGAAGATGGGTGTGTGGGCTCTTTGTCTGAGTTAGTGGTGACAATTATTTCCAGATATTTCAGCCCCTTCATATACTTTTATTTAAATGAATTGATAGGAAGTTGTTATGAAAATTCTAATAAATCATACTCTGAGTTTAAAGGGGTGTAGTTCAAACAAAATGTTTATCAATACAAGAAGGTCGTTATGCTCAAGTTTGTTTAGCTTTGATGTTTTGCCTTTTTGGGGGAAATTGAGCCATTTTGCAAATTTAGGTTTCCTACAACCAGTAGAGGGCACTGATGCACTTGCTAAGATGCATGATTTAAGAATCGTGAGCATGAAAACATCACATTTAGTCTGTCCATGAACAAGACAACTAACTGACAGTCCAATTCTGACAGTGACATTTGTTCGAGTGAATTGAGATGGAGTCACTCATGTTGTCCCAATTTAAATAAAGCAATCTTTCAAATATCCCATGTCTGTTAGTCCTGAGTGATGTTCCATCAACACTGATATCCTTGCTATAAATAAATAAATAAATACATACTGTAGACAAATGTCACCCAAAAGCTATACTAGTGAGGTGGTAGTCATTTGGCATACATTCTGATGTCTGACTACTAGCCTTGACCTGAGCACTGAGCAGGTGTGTTTTTACTTCAATAAATACACACATTATTTCAAATGTAGCACTGTTTCTACTGCCTGTCAACCCAGGAAGGCAGCACTAGACAGAAAAAAGCCACGGGGGCACATCATCTATTAACAGTCCTACTAATCATTGTCTTGACCCCCTCTATTGCACATGAGTTTGGCTGCCAGGGATCCATACGTTGTAGGCTGCTCAGGCTGGATCTTGTCTGTGTGCCTTCTCCCTGTGAACGTGGATAGCAGTGCTCATTAGATGGGCTTCGCTGCCAAGGTTGCAGACGGTTGTCAGACGAACGCAGGCTTCACACAGACTGTGCTAGTAAATGGACAAGCGAATGGCCAGGTATTTAGAAAGCAGATATGAAACCTCTGAGGCTACTGCATGGGATTCATTTGACACAAGTGTAATGTCTTGGTTTCAGTTTACACTACTACTGTGTAATATTAGCTGGCTGACTTCCATGTACTTACCCGGGATTGTATCCATTGCGATGAAGTCGCGTTCTTGATGCTTAATTTTCGGTCGGTTTCTGGCGATAAGGAACACACCGAGAAAAGACAGAAGGCAACTGTGGGGAAATCAGACCTGATTTACTGAAGTGCATTACCATTAACACTCAATTGTCATTTACATAAATTAGCATTAAAAATATATACCCAAAAATGAACATAAAGATGTTCAGCAATGCCAATCCTTCAAATTCCTGGTAAAATACGATCCCTGCAAGATTCATAAAACAACTTTTTAATACATACAGCGTGTAATTCATAGCCTTACAAAGATGAGACAAAGAATACATGGTAATATCAAAAGAAATACATTAGTAGCCTGTATATTCAGAAATGATTCAGCAACATTACTATAATGATTAAATTCTGCCCTCAAATGTATTTAATGCCCTACGTTTTAATCTGTTTCTAATATGAACAGAGAATATGTATCCACAGATGGAAGGTTTATGGACACTCAATGTGCATTTGAGGTTTGGGAAATTGTGTGGTTCAAAACACGACTCAACCACTTCCATACAGCCAAGCATACTGTTGTCGGCAGTTGTGTTTCACATATCAGCAATGGCAGACATGAGGATATGGTCTGTGTGTGTGTATGTGTGTGTGTGTGGGGGGGGCTTTATATCGCAGTTGAGGAGTGTACCGTTAAAGCCTGGTAGTTCAAATGTTGCAGCATACCTGCAATGATGGCGCTAGCAGTGAAAAACACAAAGTTGATTGGGACCACCTCTGTAGCGTCAAACATTTTCATCGCCTGATTGAGAAATCTGAAAAGAAAAGTCAATATCAATAAGCCACCCAGTTATTTTTTGATATTACATTGGCTATAATAAATAATTACAGATGTTGTGTGTATTTATATTCTACTCAAGGCTTATGTAGTCTGTAGTTTCAACAATAATAAACAACGAAAAATGAATAAAGGCTAGGAGCCCAGCTGAAGAGAGAAACCCTTGACTAACTTGATCTGGAAGGCACAGGAAGCGACCATCACAACGACCATGACATAGAAAATGGGGTAGGTGAGCTGCAGATGGCCTTTTATAGACTCTGTGATCATTCCTGACACGCCTTTAACCGAGATGACTGTCAAAGATGCTGCAGAGAAACAATATAGGCTCATTGTTGAAAGTCCCTTTTGTTTTTTGCATTATAGAGACACCAGAGAAAGCTCATATGTCAATTAATGTCGCTAAAAATAAAAAATATCACATTTCTGTCGGATTTCCTGTTTTTTCTCTATGTCTGATTTAGCCCACTTTATAGAAAATACCGATATATATCGTGTATCGGTATTCAACCTAAATATATTGGGATATTATTTTTGGTCCATATCGCCCAGCCCTAATTTATATAGCATCAGCGATAAAAAGTCATGAGTCAGTGTGAAGCACATTTCTCCTTAAATAAACAGCATGTTCCCATGACCTGACCTTATCACGTGTTTCAATTAGATTATACATGTTTGTGCTTGAGGTCTTTCAACTTCTATGATGATTGACCCCTCTTATCCACCGCCAACAAGCGTCTCTTAACAGCTATGATGATGGAGCTGTGTACAGTCCCATCTTTTGGTAGCCAGGCAACACAGCAACCTCTGACTTCTGAAAATGGTTGAATCCATAACCCCTGCCATCAAACACAGGTCTTCATGTGTCATTACCGAGCAGGGCCACCAGGAGCATCACGACCACGATGTGCTTCACGTTCCTCCTCTTGTACACATAGAGCAGAATGCAGAAGATGGCCATTTCTATTAACTGCAAGGAGATGGTACAGGGTGTGTTGGTGGGTGTGCGGTGGGGAGGGGGGAGACAGTTTGGGAGGAAAATACACAACATACATACATAAATGCATCTGCCGTGCCATCTAACACAACACAAGACCACAAAGTGTAGTAATACTACAGTATATTCGTTCCTGAGGCCATTCATCTTAGAGACAACCTAACCTTGCCCAACACATGTAGAAACTAAAATCCTCTCCAAATCCCATCAGGGTAACAAAGTACGCAAGCAGTGACCATAGCACTCTAATTGAAACAAATGACCATGGCAAGAGAATGAAACGGTCTTTCGCTGGTCTTTAATGAGAACAACACTGTCCTTGTGAGTCAAATAGGACTGACCCACATAGTAAGTACAGTACATTGATCCAAAGAAAGAAATGCAATTCTAAGAATGAGTGGGAAATTAGGCAAAACAACTGTTTCATTACTGGAATGGAAGATAACGCTGCCATAATATGTGTAGAAATAGAGCCTATGAAGATACCGGCATGGTGCCTAAGCTCAATTGTACCCACATTCAACATAATTTGTTTAGGTCCTTTCAAAAGCGACCATTCCACAATAACGGGGAAAACACATTTGATGACAGTGATGGATGTGTCTTTTTCTACACAGCATCTTCTTGATTAATAACCGTCTAAAGTCAAACCCATATTGCTTTGGGTTGGTCCCCCATAATGGGTATTCACAATGCCTTCCCTAGGCTGTTAAAGAGCAACCCAAGTGAGACACCATCCATCACTGCAGACCAGTAGAGGCTAGCACACACAGTCACACATCTATTCATCTATATATACAGGACATCCATTCACAGATCTGCAATGCCCACTATCAGTTTGCGACAACATCTGTCTTCATCCGTCAAGTTCTATTTCCAGTCTCTCTGTGTTAGCATGTGTCATCAAATGAAGCTACACTCATCAAAATAATGGACATTTTGAGACATTGTGTTTCGAACAGGCTTCTATTGTTTACACCATTGCTATCTAGCTTTGTGCTGCAAGCTATTGTGTATCCAGGTTCAAACCATAGCCAATAGTCATTTCTGTAATTTCTGTTTTAATGGGAATCGCAGAGCATCCTGCTTTTCCCATACATGAATGGTGTTACAGTAGATCACTCCTAAAAATATCTGATTGTGACGCTCTGGGCGATAAGATACTTTTCTAACACATGTTATGTCACTGTCACTGCAACGTCCATATTGCAAACATGGTATGGTGACATTTTGATTTCCAAGGGAAAACAAAGAAGATTTAATTCAAATGATTTAAACAGCCTGCTGTCATCTGACACATGATGCTCCTGGGATCATCCCATTTGCCGTCTCCAAGTCGTTATTCATATATCAGTGTGGTATTGCGTTCACATGGAACACGGGAGACGGCCCTCCTGGTATCATGTTAGCGGATGAGAGCAGGATGGCATGACGTTTAAAGTTGAAATATTTTAACTTTTTGACTTCCTCCGCAATAGCATTTACAACCGGATGTTCGTAGCTCCCTCACACACGGAGAAACATTGACAACGAGAAGGTAATACTTTTGGTGCAACAACACTACAATACTAGATACAATACAAAAATAATTACATAAAACAGTTGCTACTAAATAATTGTGTTGGATAAATTTTTTTAAATTTTTTTTCTAAAGAACAGTTTAAGGGGTCACATGTCAAATTTGGCCAATCAAAGCTCTTGCTCTCAAAAAGGGCTTGAACACATGTCATCTGTCTACCGAAATAGGCCTGCAATGACACTTATCAGTGAGAGTTATTAAAAGCTTTGGACTCAGACTGTAGATTAGATACATTTTAAAAATAATTTGTAAACAATGCGACGTCACCATAGCAACTGCCATTCCGTTGGACTTTTATTGCGTGCCGTCCAGAAAGTGTTTGCCGTCTACCGGTTTGCCGTGTTCACTATGAACACAGCATTAATATATTCTAGATGGCATTATTTACATAGCTACAGCATTAACATTATGGAGCACAGCAGGCTGTGCAAAGGAACAGTGTTTTGAGGATACATACCATGTACAGCCAGAAGTGCCAGCTCATCACATAGTGCTGAACCAATTGGGCAGTGATGGGTGTGGACTTGTGGGACGCAAACGTCACTAGAACATAGGTTCCAATTAATGCCAGAGTGCCACCTATCCAACAGAGATGGGAATGTCATTAGTAAATACATTTAATAATATACTTTAAATAATATATGTGGATACTCTATACAAATTATGTATAGTGCTCAAAATGTTACTATTGGCTTTTATTAAGAATTAGCTGAAAAAAGTACAACTTTGATATAAATTCCTTGTCTAGATTAACAATAGCTCAAGTAAACAAACAACTACTGTATTTCTACAGACCTATGGAAATATATAATGCTATCATCAAGCCAGCACACTGTCGATGACAAAGTGCTGTCAAGTGTTTTACTCAGAGTGTTTGCTTACCAAAGATCATAGCAGCACGCACCGTTTCCTTGAGGAAAGCCACAGATATGACAACACTGGCTGAAAAGGGGAAAATAGTGTTATTTAATTCCATTGCAAACAAGGCCTGCTCTAAGTAACATTTATAGTTTATTATATATTATATATAGTCTACTTCTCTCCTTACTCAGTAGATGGACTTATCAGAGATACTGTACAGTCTGTGTTGTGTTTTAAGCTCTTCCACAAACACAGTGCATCGGGAAAGAGCTTCACGTTTTTCACACTTTGTTACTCAGTTGCTCAATTTCAGTTTCTGACAAACAGATACATGTAGCCAGCTAGTATAACAAGGTACTGGTAATCAAAAACAATGTGGATTAAATTATATCTGCAAAATTCACAACCTCTCTGCAATGGATTTAACCATATTCAACTACAATTAATGTCACTGAAAATAAAACAAAGTACATTTCCGTCGGGTTTCCTGTTTTTTTTCCTCGCCTGAACATTTAGCCCACTTTATAGAAAATACAGATAAATATCGTGTATCGGTATTCAATCTAAATATATCGGGATATGATTTTTGGTCCATATCGCCCAGCTCTAATATAAGGTACAAGAGTTGTAAGTGCATGCACAAACCAAGCCATGAAATACAAAGAATTGTCTGTAGAGACAGGATTGTATCAAGGCACAAATCTGGGGAAGGCTACCAATACCATGTTTTACATACATACAAACACATATAATTTCACACAAGCACCTGCACATACATAGAGTATGAATGGGGTATTAATGAGTATCAAATACAGATGTTCGCAAAACCAGGGCCATTTATTGGCATACATGTCTGTGAAGGCAATGGAGTTTTTAGGACATTTATTAAGCATCACCAAATTACTGGTGCCATGTTTTCTTAAATGATGCCACCCATCAATGATATTGTCCAAAAATGCTAAGACGAAACGCAATCAGCCACACACACAAGCCAAATATCCCTAATAATGCAACAGGAAATGCAAGGAACAAAAGAGACAGGCAGAAACATATCCAGATAAATAGAGCTATAGCAGACACATAGACAGACATAGCTAGCCTGCTGGAACAGGCTAACAGTGCTGGGCTAACTGAGTCAGATCAACCATTAGATCAAACAGGTTGCTTGTTATCATGGACAGCCAGACCGGCTGTAGAGCAAACAGCAAACGCACACACGGATAGACAGAAAGGTGTGTGGATCAAACTAACTGGACCTGCCTATTTGACTGACCGACATGGCGGAGGGCATTCAGGCATTTGGTTTTCTAGGTGACTGCAGGTTCATCACTATCAGAAACACAGAATAGTGAGGAACGGAGAAAAAACAGGGAAATAACGTCAGGAAACCATGGGCCAGCTAAATACACCAGCATACTGTGATGATAATCACAGTATGCTGGTATACAGTATAATAATGGTGTTATTTGAGTTGAATTGGAACAAATTACCTAGTGGTTGCAACTGACAAAATCAACAGTGAGCCATGGGAAACCTACATAATATTTGTGAACACATTACACGTCGATTTAATTAGCAATACAACAACAAGGGCTTTCATCAACACCCCGTTGAATCGCTCAGAGAGCACTTGGCCTCACAGGCATTTAATATTTTATCCATCAAGCATGTTGGTTTTTTTAACATCGACGAGGACTCCTCTCCTACCTCTGGGACCAGCTGGATCGCACATGTAACCATAGCAACTCCATACAAAGAAAGACTCACGCCAATTTCAAATATGAAGAGAACCTCTGGGATGCACAATCCTGTCACTGTTTCTGTCTTACTTCACTCTCTCTCTCTCTCTCTCTGTGTCTGTGTCTGTGTCTGTGTCTGTGTCTGTGTCTGTGTGTGTGTGTGTGTGTGTGTGTGTGTGTGTGTGCGTGCGTGCGTGCGTGCGTGTGTGTGTGTGCGTGTGTTTTTGTAGTACAAACTGTTTCTTGTGTGTTCATCAATCTTATCAACATCAAGCATTTTATTGACACACTGTAGTCCGCTCACACAGCAAGAATGCACTGCATGTTTGCTTCTAGAAGGGAGCGTGAAGCCTACAGCCAGCTTGGAGTATTATATGTTTTCAATGTCATCACACCATCCAATTTCCCAAACCACAGCAACGGCAGTTCAGCTGAATTTCAGAAAGCTGACCTGTCTCATAGGGAAATGTGTCTTGCATCAAAATACAAATTCCCCCCATCAATTTTCAGCTTGTAATGAAACCTAGAGGCTTACAGGCAGGGTGTTATTTTATTTTATATGTGTGTGTGTGTGTATGCGTGTGTGTGTCTGTAGGGGAGGGGGTATTTTCATCTAAACACACTTATACAAACAAGTACGAGGTGAAAATCACAGGCTTCACAACGCATTGTTTATGAGAATCAATGCAATACATATCTGACACTCCATCAGATGTCTCTGCTACTTGTCCACCTCCACAGGACTAATAGAGAAAGCCTGTTCTTCCACCATGGAAACTGTCAGATCATACAGACACCGCTGGTGTGTGTGTGTGTGTGTGTGTGTGTGGAGAGGTGCTGGTAATTGCTCTGTATATGGGGGAATGTGTCAGGTGTCATTCAGGGACAGGGGTATGACAGCTACACTCTCCTCTCCTCTCCTCCCTGACCTTCCCCCACTCCTCTCCTCTCCTCTCCTCTCCTCCTTTGCATGTCATCTCCCTCCTGCTCGTCTCCCTCCTGTCAGACGTCACCCTTCTTTCTTTCTTTTTCCTCCTCTTCTCCACATGCCCCTACTGATGGGAGTCATCCCAGTATGGATTCACACATTTGCAGTGCGCGTGCGTGTGTGTGTGTGTGTAGGTTTGTGTGTTAGCCTGAGGAACATTATAGGTAGCTTTCAGACCTGTGCGTACAGGTGCATGTGTGTATGTGCGTGTGTGTGTGCGCGCGCGTGTGTGTGTGTGCGTGTGTGTCTGTGTGTGTGCGTGTGCGCGTGTGTGTGTGTGTAGGTTCGTTTGTTAGCCTGAGGACCATTACAGGTAGCTTTCAGACCGGTGCGTACAGGTGCATGTGTGTATGTGCGTGTGTGTGTGTGTGTGTGCGCGCGCGTGTCTTTGTGACTACAGTTGGTGTGCAGAGCACGCACATTAGTGCACGTGTGTCTGTGAGTGCGCCTGAGATTTGTCGCGTGACGCGCGTTCGTATTTGCGTGCTAGCATGTGCGTACAGTGATTGACATGTTGTAGAGTGTAAATGTGATTCCTGTGTACAGTGTGCGTGTGTGCGTGTGTGTGTGTGTGTGCACCTGCAGAACACACACACACACACACACACACACTCAGAGTGACAGACAGCACCCTGCCTCCTGTCCCCGGGCCACTTGCGTGAGCAGTGACCAGACCCTGTCAGAGAGGCAGACATCTTCCTCCCCTCTCCCTTGTATCCTTCATACCTCTCTTCATCTCCAGCCTCCCTCATTAATCCCCCCAGACACTCTTCCCACAGAGCCTCGGGCAGCACATGTAAAAGTTTAATGTGCCTGTCAGAGCAGCGCGAAAGAGGAGATGACGAGTAAGGATAATTGTACTGTTAAACTGAAGGTAGGTTAGGGTGGTTTTAATGGGATGGAGCTTTAAATATATACTTGTTACACTGCCGAATGCACAACAAAGTGACAGATAACAGTGCTTAAACTTGGTGGGAAATGGTAGAAAGCCACAAAGCTAAACAAATAGTCGTAACCATCTGCAGTACTACTGTAGCACCAGAAAAATAGTCAATGTGCTTTTAAAACCTTGCTTATACCAACTACATAATAATGTAAATTACTGTAATTTAGAAATAATTACTATTTCACAGAGTAATAGACAAAGAGCAATGAACTAGCTTTAAAAATTGGAACGGCATAATTTAGCCTTTTTAGTCAAACCATCCACTCAGCTCAGTTGACAGAGAAATACAGTAGGAAAGCCAAATGAAGTGTCTGGTAATAGCAGCTACTCATTTCCATGAAGCACCTCACCTCCAGCACAAGACAGGCTATATAGGTGGCTTGGGTGTGGGAAGTGGGAACTGAAACCTGTCTGGAAGTATTTTCACTGAACACCTGTCAGCTGTACTGACAGTAATGTCTTGTTGGTATTGGCTAATCTAATGGAAGGACATGTGTCAGCTCAGTTAACACCGATACACAATGGAAGGTTCGGCTGCACTGACAATTTTTCAATACACATTTACACCCCAAAGTCATCAAAGATAATGCTTGTTTCATTATAGACCTGTTCTTCGCAGCCATAGCACTTTTAAACTTTTTGTTTAAACCGTTTCAATGCTTTCTTTGACCTCGTGTCAAATCTGGTCATGTTTTCCATTATAGTACAACCAGTTATTTAACACTTACACTTACAGTACAATGAATGTCCACAAGGAAGCATAATGCATGGGAGAAATAATCCAAGAAAATCTTTCATGACACCTTGTAATTTTCATCCAGGTAAGAAATTCAGCCCTATGTAATATAGTAAGTCATTCTCGAGAATGATTGCTAAATGTGAAATAAAATTAAGACAAAACACCTCACACTATCGCACAAAATTGCAGTGTGCATTGTTGAATAATAGGTATCAACTGATTACACTATTTTACTAGTTTAATACATGATTTCAATTTTGTGTGAAGCAAATACAAAGATTTACATGGAAATACTTTATATATGCTAGAAATCCATTCATTTAAACATGTGAAAACACTGTTAAATGTAGTATTGTATTGTAGTCATTCAGTTAGACCGTTAAACTGTATTTCATAATTTCTCTGTTCAGGATTTTTTGGTGCGAGAAACGGGGAACTAGATACATAGATGGTCAGCCAATTTGCGTACCCCTCCCCGTAACACCACCACGAGGATATAAAAGCGTAGAGAGCGTTTGAATCAGCTCATTATTTATCCTGCTCCAAATGCAAGTTATTAGCCTACTAAATGTACTGTCCTAGAAATATTTTCCATCCAAGTCCATTATTCTTGTGTTCAAATCAGCATCCAAATAATCCAAATGTCTTTATGTAATCCAACCCTCTTTCCAAAAGAAAATATGAATCACATATCCAAATGAATAAATCCAACCCAACAAGCTGTAGGCTAGTTTAACTTGACAAGAACAGCATCTCATGGCATCTGCAGGTGTCATGCCAAAAAGTAATCTGCTACAAAGTGGTTTGTTAAAAACTGATTTCTGCCCATGAGAGCTCACACAGCCCTATATTATAATTATCCTAATCCTTTTTACCAGTATACATCTATTTAAAGTTAAAACACAGCTGATAAAATGCACGTAGACATTTTTCACTCAATGTTCGGCTGAGGATACTTTTTTGGCAAAACACAGCGGTATGGAGTTTACCGTAGAACACGCAATGGGTGTGGTTACAGCGCCTTCTGCTGACACACCCCCAGCGCTTGAGAACAGATAAAGGGTTATATTTTCACGCTTTTGAAATGTAATTTTTTATTAATTCAAATTTGGCTGGGTGGTTAATTTGAACATTTTTCTGTGGTGTGACAAACTCAAAACACAAATGTATGCCTGCTGTACACAATAATTAATAAAACCATTTGGTTGATCCTCACCATTATGATAATGTTTGCTTTTCCAGCTTCAAAGTCTCCTGTCCATCTGTCAATACCGTTCACTTGTATGGATGGGTGCTAAGGGGCCTAAATATTTAACATGGCACCATCCATACAAGGCCTGCTGTATATAGAACTCCCACCTCCCACAGTGAGGGACCCACTCATTGTTAGTCCCAAAACAAGAGAGAAACACTCACCAATGACTGACACACAGCCCAGTGGGGCTATAAGAGATGCAGGAGCGAAACCGTAGGCCGCAAAGTTTCCCAACTCCCCAATGCCCATGAGTCCCACACCGCACCACCACAGCACCGATGTATAGTAGGGCTCGGAGCCGCGCTGAGCCTGGCGCACATGGGTGTATTTCTGACAGGAGACAGGGACCGGAGGTTTAAGGAAAAGGACAATTAGCTTCATTAGCATTAGCAGTCATCAAGATATATCAAGTACAAATAGCCTGAGAAATAACAAACCAGCCTCGCAGCTGACACCGTCTAACACGGCTATGAAAGAAATACATCAATGAGACAAAAAGTGACCGCCGTAAGAAAGTGGCTAGCATCCTGCTTCATGCTTTTTCACACATCAGCGAGGCATGACATTCCAAGGTACACCTGTCACACTCTCCCAATCCATTTTCTAAATCACACATGCTCCCACACAAAGCCAGAACTGTGCACAATAGCATTTATATAAAGACTGACTGAGATGTTCTTCTGTAATGTCCTTTTGTCAAACATTCATACTACCTACGTTACATACTATACGTATATGGAATGGAAATGTAAAGCTAAACAGCTCTAAAAGACCCTTTAGAAAATGACACAATTCAAATAACTGGTAAAAACTTTTGCTGAAATTAAAGATATTTGAGTGGGAATATGTGGTGGTGGGAGCATAAAGATAAATAAAACAGAACAAGCTTACAAAAACATATTTGGTGTTCCACTGGTGTTCCACTGTTTCCTACCTGTATGTTGAGGGAAATACTGATGAGAACATTCCCACATATGGAGATGATAATTCCCAGGAGATAGGTCTGTGGAAACAGTCAACATAGAACACCTGTGACGCTTCAGCAATCTCACAACAAACATCAAACTCACTCCATCTGTTAAATCTGGCATTACTAAGAACCCTGCAGATATAAACACTTTAACAATGCAGTAAAATGTCAAAGAAAAGATTTTAACTCAAGTACCTTGTTGTCTGAGATCTTAAGCAAAAATAAAAGTATAATATGATTTCTTAACTACACACCACTCTTGAAGATAAACATAACATTATATTTCAGTTATATCAGAATACATTCCTACACTGTACGGTTCCAAGATTCCTATAGTTGAGCATAACTATCAATTTGTACAGCTTCAATAAAGTAATTAATTCACATTATGGTGTGTAGATAATTCCTCAGAAAACATCCCATCACCTGTGTAGCTGTAGTTATATCCCCATTCCCAACACAGTGGCACCTGCAGGCCTAATCTCATTTGAATGCAACTCACTTCTGTCAGCACATAATTGCTGGTTTTTTTATTTTTTTATTGAAACAAACATGAACCAGAAACTATTCTTGCCAGATCAATTCAAGAATATGCTCTCTTTTCCCATATGTGGCAAATAATAGCCAAATTCAATTTTAGGTTTTGATCATATCTTTGGTTGTGATTTCAAAGTACAAAGAAATGAACGGCTGAGGATGCGGATTAGTGCTAATTAAATACTAAGAAGGAATCTCAATTGCTGTGACATAATATAGAATAGAATACAACTTTATTAATCCCCCTTAGGAGCAATTCATCCTCTGCATTTAACCCATCCCTGAAGGGAGCAGTGGGCAGCCGCTGTGCAGCGCCCGGGGACCAACTCCAGATTGAGGCCAGTGTCTGGTCAACAGCACTGACTGGAGGGTGAACCTGACATGTTTTTGATAGTGGGGGAAACCGGAGCACCCGGAGAATGCAAACTCCACACAGAAAGGTCGGGTTGGCTGGGGTTCAAACCATGGACCTTCTCGCTGTGAGGCCACAGTGCTATCCACTGGGCCACCGTGTCGCCCATTAAGAAGCAATATACATTAAAGAGCAGTATTAGTTGGAAAGAGTAGGATGACAGCTAGAGAGAGAGAGAGAGAGAGAGAGAGAGAGAGAGAGAGACCCCTTCAGTCAGGCTAATAAACGTTTCTATCTCTTTGAAATACAAAGGCCATTGATTTCACTGCCAGTCACGCTGTTGCTGGTCACCAAAACAGATTTACTAGCCATATTCCATGGTGTACACCTTGGTTTCTTCATACAAGGAGCCCAACCTCACGCGCACAATGTTGTCACATTGTATATTAATTAGTCATGATGAAGCAGATGTTCTAATTAGTTCACATTTATCACGCATCATAAACTATAACAGCCCAGCAGTTAACAGCATAGCGTAATAGTTTTATAATGTTGTTCAGTATATGAGCCTCCGTATCAGCATGACCCGGGAAGCACTATCATGTGCAACTAAAGCGAACTCATAGAAGAGCCAGGAAGATGGCAATCACGAGGCATGTACATGCCCAGAGTCCTGACAAGAGGTCTCAGTGACATTATGTTTACATTTAGTTATTTAGCACTGTAGTACCACTGGCCTGCATGTTAAATGTATTCTCCAACACACCTGATTCAAATGAATGGGTCATTATCAATGTCTGAAACAGCCTGATAACGGCATTTAAAATGACATATAAAACATGCAGGGCAGGGAACATTCAAGACCAGGAATGAGAAACACTGATTTAGCAGACAGTTTTATCCAAAGCGATTCACGGTAGTACATTTGTTTTAGTATCTTAAACGGCTGCATACCAGCAAAAAGAAAAGCAATTTATTAGAACAATTAAATGTGCAGTCACTGGAGCAAAAGATGTTGCAAACACCTGCATACATGCACCCATATCACATACCTCACTTTGGGCAGGAACAGACAATTACAGAATACAATGAAGTGCCCGAATAGAGCTTTAGCTCTAAACACATGCAGAGTAACAGGTATTTTCCCTACCTTCTCTATAATTGTATGTAATGGTTGGAAGCATGTGTAGTATAGACTGTATCACAATATAGTATTCATTATACAGTATATTAAATCACACCACCTACTGTAACAATGGTTGTACATTACAATATTCAAGTGGATGCTAACTGTTATAATTACATAATATGGCAGAAGGACTCTTACAGTAAGGCATGTTGGAAAATGAACACACATCTTCTGGAGTCGATTCTAACCAATGTTGACACTGATTACTATACAAGATTGCACCATTGTTCATTGATAATCTTGTGTACTAGTTAGCATCCACTGGACGGCATTTCACCCATCAACAACAACGTCCCTAGCCCTCTGTGATGTCAATACAATGTTACACATTACATTGTTATTACTTCTAGGCTGAAAAGGAATGTAGTTTTCTGGGGGGGTAGTTCAAATTCCACATAGCCATCTCTGTGATTACTCATGGGGAAAAAGAATTAACTGTCTGTTTCTATCTCGTCACACTGCTTCACGTTAGCCCTCGTTCAAGACCAGCTCTGATGAGCCTACTGACCCATAGCCTAACAAGATTTACAGCTCCCCAGCTGTGTGTGTGTGTGTGTGTGTGTGTGTAGGTGTGTGTGTGTGTGTGTGTGTGTGTGTGTGTGTGTGTGTGTGTGTGTGTGTGT
>JAODLL010041499.1:0-13856 GCA_026546735.1 Forbesichthys agassizii
TTCATTTGGTATGTTCATGTCTGTCGTAATATAGAGCGTCTCTGCTAATGGCTTCATTTGGTATGTTCATGTCTGTCGTAATATAGAGCGTCTCTGCTAATGGCTTCATTTGGTATGTTCATGTCTGTCGTAATATAGAGCGTCTCTGCTAATGGCTTCATTTGGTATGTTCATGTCTGTCGTAATATAGAGCGTCTCTGCTAATGGCTTCATTTGGCATGTTTCCACAGCGTCAGACTATTGAGCTGGTGCCCCTCACTCACGCTCACTACTCCTACAATGGAAAAGACTACGACTACTTTGTCTATGGAGTGGAGAACGAGGTCTACACACCAAAATACCCGTCTGCGTGTACCATTGTATAGATGCTACTTTAGTTTCAAAGGCCTCTTGAGGTAACCTGCAATTTCATTTCGCTGTCAGTTTCAGTCTGGAACCCCTCAATGCAAAATTATTTGTCGCCTGATTAGAGCACAATCGTCCACTTAATGGCCAGGTGAGGTTTTTCACCGGTTTCCACCGGTGCCCTATTATTATTGTTCTAAACACACGGGATAAAGGTAGGAAGTCCAATTGTATGTAAGGAAGTTTGGTTCAAATGTATTAGCACTGCCTATCATTGTTGTAGTACTCGAGACCGGTCTCAAGACCACTTTTTTAAGGTCTCGGTTTCTTCTGCATTTTTACCAAGGTCAAAACCACAACTGCGGGAATATAATAATTGCTGCACGGTGCATGTCTAATGATAATTCTTGTGATTAGAAGTAAATCCTGCCTTAAATTTCTTATGCTTTACTTTACGTTCTGACACTGGTCAGCTGGCTGCAACTGCAGCGCATTGCGCTGTCTCTGTGTGTTTGTTAGATTGAGATACGAGCAGCGCTTTGCATTTTGGACTGATCCTTGAAATTCTGATATCTGATTGGCCCAAAGTCAGTCAGCAGCCTGGAGACGCAGTACGGGCTACAGTATAGACTACAAGAAATGTCATTCAGACATTTTCATTTTTCTAAAGTTTACACTGTTGGCTAGAGCTGGTAGGCTAATAGCCTAGCTAATAGGATTAGGTTGTTAACATTGGCGGTAAACTCTTTTTATTGGTGCTGAAGCACACCCAATAATACTCATATATCTCAATATAACTCAATATCACTCATAATAAACAAGAAGAAATTATGACTGTTTTCTGTCTATCATAAATTGAATCCCTAATGTTAGATTTTGAATTCCTAGTTCCTGAATATCTTTTGATTGAAAGCAATACAGAATGCCTGAGACACTTATTGCATTATATTATATTATATTATATTATACTGTATTATATTTTGAATTACATTAATAAAGACATTAACACCATAAGGATACAGAAAAGGCACACATTGTTGCATTATATACTTTGTCTCGGATTCACGTAGTCTCGACTACAACACTGCCGCTAATATGACAAATGCTTTTGAATTGAGGGACTCCAGATTAATACTCAACGGCAAAGTCAAATTGTTACCACCCTGATGTTGCAAGCTACAGTAGCACGCAAGATAATGCAAGGCCATCTGAACCCCTTCATTTATGTCCAGTTCAAAAATAACCAGGCCAATCCGCATCCAGTTGAGTAGTTCAAAGATCATAACAATTGATTGGTTAAAGGCATTCTGATAACTTGATCTATTGGCACCACCATTTAACCACAGTTGATCTATATAATCCTGGGAACTCCAGATTTCCTCCCTAGCTGGTGAAATGGTTTGAAACACAAGTGAGCACTATAATTCTCAGTGATAGAGAGGGTATAAGCCAGGCAATGTGATCTGTATGGGGACCAGTAGAAAAGGATGTAAGCCACTCAGTGCTGCGGTGATAGGGGGATGTGCTTTCTGAGTTTTGAACAATTAGTTCAACCATGAGAGCTATGCTGCCCTACAAAGAGTATGTGCAGTAACTACGCAAACAGTCAAACTGAGAAAAATGGCTTCAAAGTTTTGTAACTGGTCAGTTTTGTATTTGCTGCCATTTTTATACGTATTTTTCTTTAAAAAAAAAACTGAACTATGAAACTATTTTACAAGAAAAGCCGATATCAAGAAGTTCATTTTTTTAGTAATAACTACATTTTGACCAGAAAAGATCATAAACATATCAGAAATATATATATTTTTAAATAACGAAAACAAATACTTGAATCAAAAAAAGCGCCAATAATGTAATGTAGTCTACTAGTCTTCATATACTGTATGAAAAGCATCCCTGCTACTTTGTTTCTAAGTACAAAACCTCTACCAATAAGTTGCTTCATAGTTACTGTGGTTAGCCTTTGGATGGTAGCATACACAAGTTGAGGAATGTATTGTACATTTAACACATTTAAGGTTTTTAAATGAATAGTCTTATATGGTAGGCTAAGTCTACTGTCAGTGTAAATGTATTTAGATGAGTGCTAATGCACTTAACCATTAACATTCACATTTTTATTGTCATATTGAAAGCCATTTTGTCTGTGATTACGCTTATGAAGTACTCACCAATGATGAGACAATTATGTACAGTGATATTATTTTGTTTAACAACTTTATAATATGTATTCATAATAAAATGATTTGTTATACAATGACGAATGTTTAATGGTTGTTAATTTTTAGTCTTGACATACTGTATTAAAGGCCCACATATTTACAATTGACGGCCCTCATATTAATTTGTTTAAAATCATTGTGTGATAGTGTTGAATGAGACAAATATATTGAAGACGAGGGGTAATAACCCCTTGAGATTTTGGGTGAAACATCGATGCATATCAAATTAAAGCACTTGATGAGCTCTTTCTACTGCCAAAAGGGCAGTAGTACATTCTTAATCAAGCAAAACTAAATTAAGCAAAAGTACATTCTTAATACATTTTTCAAATCTTAATTATAATAATTCTTTATCCATGAATAGTTTAAAAACCAAATTATTAAATACTGAACATACTATGCCAGACATGTATATGAGCTGATAAGGAGTTATATTTTCCATGTTATCACAATAGATTATTTATTTTAAACTATATGTAATGCTTTGTTGGTATTGTCATCAGAATGGCCCATGCTAAATATGAAATGGATGAAATGTTGGTGCCAAAAAGGAGCATGTCATTTTTAACATTTTGTTTTGGCACTGCTGTAAAATTGTTCTCACCCCTCGAAGTGTTCCTGCTTCGGTTGTTTTGCCTTGCTATTGACTCGAGAGAAGATTGACTCCGTGGACAGTGACTGTGGGCGTGGTTTGGAATTAGCTGAGATTTATTTTTTCTCTGGATATATTACAAAATATAATTTGTATATTTTTGTGAATTTATGTTGTAATGTAGTCTACAACCTAGTGGTAGCGACATCTCGTTCTGGCACAAACATGTAGAATAAATATATGCTGCTACAGCTCCACCCTGCGAGAACCAGAAAGGAAGCTGTTAAAATAGAAACAAAGTAAACGCGTCACGAACATGTTGGAGCTTTCCAACACACCAAAGTCAGCACGCTGTAAGAGCTGTTGGAACCGGTGTCGTGAACAGTGTGTGCGTTTTACCTGTTCAGTTGACAACCACCATGATAGGGACGAGAAAATGCATAAAAGCGCGCAACCACCTGATGTATAGAAAAGGTCCGAGTAGGCTCAGAGAGGAATCGGTTACAGGCTGTCACAGTTGCATCAATGGGAGTTTTCGTGTCTCGCTTGCTGTCCCTCCTCGTGGGGAAGAAGCCGGTACGGATTCTGATGGGTCAGTAAAGTTTATTTAATGAATTGTCATAATCGTTATTTTATTTTTGCTTATTTTATTATTGTCAATTACATGACATTATTGCACTGAGCTTTATAACCTACTATGTTAATAGAATAGGCATACTGTATATTTGATGTATATTAATAGTCGACATAACCCATTTCCTCTGTTGTATAATAATAAAGTACATACACCCTTCAATCATATCAGACCGTAAATGATCTGACCAGATTTGTCACTGTTGTTTCAGTTGGACTGGATGCTGCTGGGAAAACCACCATCCTGTACAAACTGAAATTGGGAGAAGTGGTAACTACCATCCCTACAATTGGTAAGAGATACTGTACCCTATAGTTCTATTACTGAACCATAAAATGCTGGTTATTATGTCTACACTTGAGGGCGTGGCTTTAAAAAAACATTATTAAGGAGATAGTTGAACTGACCTGTGTGTGTATGTGTGTGCGCGTGTGTGTAGGTTTTAATGTTGAGACAGTAGAATATAGAAACATCAGTTTTACTGTTTGGGACGTTGGAGGTCAGACTATCATAAGACCTCTATGGAGGCACTACTATACCAACACACAGGTAACTGCATACTGTTGCTACGGCAATACACAGGCATGTTTACTGTTATTATATATTATTAGTACTAGTCATATTCACATCATCTCTATTGTGCATCAGGGAGTGATATTCGTGGTGGACAGTAACGACCCAGAGAGGATTAAAGATGCTTGTAACGAGTTGCATACAATGGTAATCTGTTCCTTCTCTCACGCACGCACGCACGCACACACACACGTGCAGCAGCCTTGATTGTTTTCTTTCCCTCACTCTCTGTATTGGACAGTTGGAAGAGGACCATCTGAGAGATGTTGCCTTGCTTGTATTGGCCAATAAACAGGATTTGCCCAGAGCCATGTCCATCAGTGACATCACAGACGCCTTGGGCCTATCACGGATCTCCAACTCGGTAGGGTTATATATTTAAACTTGTGCATTACAATTCTGCTTTGCCCATATTTTAAATTGTATTGTTCAATACCATTATTTGTTGATAAAGTCGTGTATGAATGCATATTAGGCAGAGTAGTTATGGCTGATTAGTGTATATTTGTCCCCATTGTATCCTTATTATGAATCTTCTTCTAGTGGTATGTTCAGGGCTCCTGTGCTACAAGTGGGACAGGGCTGATGGAGGGCCTGGACTGGTTGTCTGATCAGGTCTCCAAGCTATAGAACCAGCAGTGCCTGTCAGAAAGTGTCTGGACTTTCTCTCTGGCATCCCTTAGACATACTGTAGGTTCAAATGGAACCCTCAACATCTGGGACCAGAGCTGTGAACATTCCATCCAGAAATGTGTTCAATGCGTCTACAACCAGAGCTTATGTAATATAATAAAAATGTCAATGTAGTTGTCAGGGTGTATTTATTCAATAAAGTTACATTATTGATTTGTATCAGAGAGCACTGCATCTTGTTGTTTCAGTCACACCGTTTGACCAGATCTCCTAATGTTTATTTAATGTTTTTTTAGCAGCTGACATTTAGTGCAGAATATATATACTATTTTTATTATTTCCTTCAACTCCTATCTTGTCTTGTTTCAAAGTAGAGAAAACAATTTAAGTAGACACTTTATCCTGGTCTAAATTAAAAAAAAAAGCTGCATTACTCCAAGTACTTTGTTTCCAGTCTACTATTTTACAGTGAGAGTGAATAGTGACCCATCAACTTCAGATAATACATGCCTAGCTGTTCTTTCTTGTAAAATTCATTCTAAAATTCCATATTCCCCATAGATGTGTGTGTGATTTGGGTGCTGAGTGGTAGGTCAAAGGTCCAGTGTCCATCTCAGATCACAGATCAGAGCGATGTGGTCAGAGGGGTGGGCCACGCTGGGTAGGGCCTGGTGGGTGGTCACCTCCTGGTGGCTTGGCAGTGGGATCACCTGTTCCACCTGCAGGAGCACACAGTAAGGGTGCGTTCAGTGGACTGAACTTTCAGTTACAGTTTTTACTTAACCACGTGTTTTCTCAAACCTTTGCAGCGTTCTTGAACTAGGCCTACATTATTCAAAGACGACTGCTGTGTTTAATGTCATGTAGGAAGTGTAGCTGCATATTTGGTCACGGTCTTTCATATAGAAGTATTTGTCATTATTTAGTACTGGTACGGCGGTACCAAATATTGCTTTCGGTGCCATCTTAATTAATGTATGTCGTATCATTATGATATGACATTTGAAATCAGAATATGCTGACACATCATTGTGGACGTATCCTTCAATTGGTTTAGCGCGCTACGCACCGACAGATGTCGTTCTACCATCATATTGTGCATCTGTACAGCTGAATAACAATCTACAGCAGTGAAACAAACACTTTGTCCGACTCATCCCCGTTTTGTAACCTGGCATTCAGTCCGCTGCTGTTCACGTTCATTGAACGTTACACCATCCTGAACGCAGGGCGAGCAACACCCGGGGAGGTAAATCTGTTACTCCTGTGTGCGTTACCTCCACCCTGCCTGGCTGCAGGAAGATGTAGTCCAAACAGCCGTGGAACCCTCCCACGTAGTTGGTGTAGGCGGGTTCGCCACAGGCGCTGAGCAGGCATGGGACGGGAGAAGAGAGGCGTAGGGACGGCGCCCCCTCCTGGTCGTCGGAGCACCAGTCGGGGTGAGTCTCTGACACCTGCCCCTGGGTCAACAGCTGGAACACGGCTAGAGGAGAGGTGAAAGGCAGTCTTCCCTACTGAATACAACTGTGGTGGGACCAGGATATATATATATATATATATATATATATATATATATGGCATAATAGCTCCATCTGGTGCAGTTGCTACATTATCCCTCGACAAGCTACCCGGGTGAACGTAGGGTTATCTAAAAGGGATGTGGGCTTACACAAGCTGGGGCTGGTGCTGTATGGTGAAGTGGTGGCCTTACCTGAGCTGGGGATGGAGTTGAAGTCTCCTGAGAACAGCAGGAGAGCTCCTGGTGCCGCCTCCCGGATCACATGACTCAGGTGCTGTAAGGCCACAGCCAACTGGACCAGGCGAACATTGCCCCCTACAGGAATACACATTATATACACGTTATGCATGCTCAACATGGTTGGCGGGACATTTACAGCGTGGCGTTAATATTGTGACAGAATGACCAGCATCGTTGAGGTTACCTTTCGGGTGCCAGTACAGGTGTGTGTTGGCAACACACAATTTCCTGCTTGGCTCAGTCAGGTCCTCAAGCACACTCACCTACAAGAGCAGGACATAATGTCTTATTTACACAGTATGTATGCTTGTGTATATGGAACACAGCCATATTAGCTGTGTATTTATTTGGTCCGTGTGTTTACCTGCAGAGCCGTGGAGCGTTTTAGCACTTTCTCCTTGAGGCCACTGTTAGCCGACACACTCTCCAACAGCTCCGAGTGGATGGGGTCAGAGGTCAGCGCCTTACTCAAGATGATGTCGTGACGACTCAACAGCTTCAGCTTACTCCTGGAAATAGCAATAATCATCATGATACATGTTACATGATATAGATAACATAAGGTTTACATTACGTTCAAAAAGGTACTGGCTGCTTAGAGAGCAGGACATAACATGGGATAACATGGGATAAAATGGAACCATCAGACCTGCGATAGAAAATAGCCATTCCCTCGTGCTGTCTATCCTTGATCCGGAAGTCTCCATCCAGACCGAAGGCATCCAGCGCTGGAGCCAAACTGTCACTAAACACTCCTACAGAAGGACACACAGAACCATTCAGGTCCAGTACGGATGCTTTAAAACAACACAGCTGAGAAAAGCCACACGTGAATGTATGTGAGAACACAAAGGAGGACACGGTGGTCTACAGATACATCTTGGTGGTCTGCTACACGGACAACGCACCCATTGCTCTACAACACACTTCCATTACATATGAGACAGTGTGGCTTGGTCGGGGGGCAGCAGTTGTGTTTATTTACCTTTGTCTACTTCCTGTAAGCAGATGATGTCAGCGTTGTATCCCGCCAGCTCTTTCCTCAGCAGGTTGAGTCTGTAAGAGGCCTGCAGGGCGTAGGGTGGGCAGTATGGGTACAGAACCGTGCGCGACAGCTCTGTCTGGGCGTAGACATCTGCCAGGATGTTGTACGACACCACCCGCACCATCTGCTCATCGGTGCCTTTAAGAGTGTACATGTGCCTGTTGTCAAACGTGCACACCCCTGGCCCGGCCTCTACCGTTGCCGTAGAAACCACCTCCATGGGAGGCCCACAGCGCTCTCCGTCTTTGGGGGTGCAGCACAGTTTCAGCTTCCAGCCAATGTCTTGATTGGCTGGGACGTATACACGGCCACTTCCTGCTTCTGTCCAACCTGCTTCCTGTACGGGTGGGTCGCCTTGAGAGCTAGGAGATGAGAAGGAAGAGGGGTGAAGTTGCTAGGAGACAAGGATGTGGCCATGCTGTTATGATACATTGAGAAGAAAAATGGCTAGGAGAAAAAGATAAGATGGGTTGCTAGGAGACTATTTAGGGGAGGGCAAGTTGGTACATTAGGAGACACTGGTTGGACAATAAAGTTGGTTTTAGTCTACCTGTTCTGTTTGAACCAGGTATAGTTGCAGTCCTCCAGCCGACCGAACTCAACCTCCAGTTTGGGGCAGACGGGGAAGCCGGCCAGCAGGGAGGACGGCAGTTCCGCTGTGGTAATGGTCGGTGCATTCCGCTGCACGGCGTATTTAATGTCCCCAATGTGGAGCTCCGTCCCGTCCTGCCACGCGTCAGTATTTAACGCACTCTCGGCCACTACTTCCCCGTTCATGAATAGGCCGACCGCTGGAAGTCCCTCGGCTGCGTCCGAGGAATGCTGGCCCGTGTTCTTCTTGTATTTTTTGGCCTTTGCTTTGGACTGGCCCTTGGCTGCGTTGTTGGCGATCCGGCAAAGGACCCGGCCCAGTTCCTCGTCCTGGTCCCGCAACATGTGTCTATGGCTCCCATCCAGAACGAATGAGATGGTGAGTTTGGGTTCCCCGGGGACGCACCGCACCATGGCGCGCTCCATTCGGCTGCGAGAATGACAGACCTGAACAAAAGCAAACGTCCTTGTAGCGACAGAAAGCCTGAAGCGAGAAAGCAGCCCAATAGTCCCTGACAGGGAGTTCAACATAAGGTAAGAAGAGAATGCAAGGTTGAACCGGTCAGAAAATCAAAGAGACAGTATTATAATCTTCTTTTATTTTGTGGGCGTACCTGGTTTTCAAATACAGTCTGATTTTGGAGTAAAAACTACTGGTATAATACATCCATGCCACATATGTATAAAATCCATGCTCGTACTCTCTGCCTCTTTCCCACGATCTTTCCTTGTGTTCACAGGTTCTGTAATTCTTCCGGTTTTCTCCCATGTGACAGGTCCCCGATGCTTGATCAGCGCTCAGCAGCGCCACCAGACGGCCAGGAGTGGAGCTGACCGTCCAACCATAAAATGTTTCTCATCATTCCACATGTATCGTGTTGCTTGTGAAAAAGTTGGATTTTTTATGGACGATCATTCATTTTATATTATATGACATTCGTTCAAAGATAAAAGTGCAAAATGTCTAGTCTAAGGACGGGATCACTTAGATGTTTTATTTCAATTTATCGTATTGATTGAATATATCTATATATATATCCTACAAATTAACGGCTTTCATGCAAATTATATTTTATTAGTGTTTAAGAATGTTAACATTCGTATAGTTTTCTTTAGTGAATAGTACTGGTGTGGAAAACAATTTAAATATAAAATAGCTGTGAACAAAGTAGGCAGGCAATATTATAGTCACCCCGGATCGGCCTCTAGACGTTGCCGCGGTGCATGCTGGGACCTTCCTTTCCATCCCAGGCTCGCAATCTGCAAACATGGGTATGAAACACATTTTAATAATATTTTATTGCGAACGGTTCTTTTACTTCTTCAATATAACACGATAGTATAATAATACCATAAAGACCGGTTTGTCGTTACGATGTTTGTGAAGTACTATTTAAGATGAAGCACAAGTCGTTTTTTTCATACGGTTCCAGCAACGTGGAGCGGCCATAACATATTAGCATGTTAGCTTCTACTACTGTGACTTTAGAGACACTAAGGAAAACATACAATTGAAAAGAGCTATTATGTGGAATAAAAAGGCGATGGTTTTCTTCATGAGTTCTGGTCATAGATGCTAAGCGCCTGTTCTAATTGTGTGGTATACAGTAATACCTGCAGCACCTTAGCCATTAGCCCAGTCAGACTAAAAAGCGTCATGCCTTCATGAGGAAATGTGTCTTTTACTTTCAACTAATTTGGGTGATATAGAACCACGGAATATTGTATACGTACAGTATTAGATTAATAGAGTAGTAATGGCTGCCCAACAAAAAACGTAATCTCAAAATGCCTGTGCCTTTATTATATCTAAGTGACTTAATTTGGCATTTATATTTTGTTCTACTTGCCTATGTTTGGCATATGTCAGAATTGTCTTAAGTATCTCCTACTACTAAGCTTAAAATGAGTAATAACCAGATAACATATTAAAGCTGTTTTACAACAGTCTAATATGAATCCCATGTCATTCTTATTCTACAGGAAAGTGTCGTGGACTGCGTACAGCCAGGAAGCTTCGTAACCATCGCCGTGAACAGAAATGGCACGATAAGCAGTACAAGAAGGCCCATCTGGGCACTGCCCTCAAGGCCAACCCATTTGGAGGTGCCTCTCACGCCAAGGGCATAGTCCTGGAGAAAGTGTATGTTTGTCATGTTGTCAAAAGTATTGTTTGGAATATTTGTCTGAGGGGGTTCACAGGGTAATTCTGTTTGTGCCAATGTTGCCAACATTGTTCCATGACTTTATCATGATGGATCCATGATAGTGTTTAATGGCTCATTTTATTATATACCTGCTGCCAGCTGTTTTAGTAAAGTAACTCTTTTTGACAAAAGGCTATGGGATATTTTAGTAATGAAATATTTAAGTTTAATTTATGGACTGCCCTCTTAAAATCAAAACTTGAGCCCAACAATTTAGTTTTATTTGAAATAATAGTGCTGCTTAGTTAGTTTAGGTAATTTTTTAAAGTACATGTTAATCACTTATCACACTATAAATGGTGGTTGTGTTTTCCCTATAGTGGTGTGGAGGCCAAGCAGCCCAACTCTGCCATCAGGAAGTGTGTGAGGGTCCAGCTCATCAAGAATGGCAAGAAGATCACCGCCTTCGTCCCTAATGATGGCTGCCTCAACTTCATTGAGGTATCAACATACCCTATTCGGACAGCAGATTATCTTAATACAACAGGATTGAATGGATGTTAGACCCTTGGCTGAAATTGTATATGTTTAAGCCGTGATATGGACCACCCTAACCCATTCTTGCTCTTGATGATTGTATTTGCTGCAGTCTCAAATAATTGTGCTAAATGAGGAATGTATTTGCACCAGTAGTACTAAACACTTATATTTGAGTATTGTATCTAGCTGAAGAGCTGATTAAGAGATAAAGGTTTAGACTAGTGATTTTTTTTTTCTTCCTGTCCCTTCATCTAACATCTCCCTTCTCTCTGCACAGGAAAACGATGAGGTTCTGGTGGCAGGTTTTGGCCGTAAAGGCCACGCCGTGGGTGATATTCCCGGTGTTCGCTTTAAGGTAGTAAAAGTGGCCAACGTCTCCCTGCTGGCTCTCTACAAAGGCAAGAAGGAGAGACCTAGGTCTTAAATAGAAAGTACAATAAAACCTTGTTCCAGTTCCAAATCTGCCTTGTGTCGTTATGTTTACAGTATCCATGTTTGTATGCCCAATGCCAAAAAACATATTTGGTAATTTCTTTGTAGTCTATGCTTGTTTCAGTTAAAGCCTTCATTATCCAGAATGAGCATTCAGGATTTGACATTGGCCAATTAAATCTATGAATAAAACACATTCTGAATGTCATGTTTGATGTAGATGTACAGTTTTTACAAATTGAAGTTATTTGAAAGAGCTAGATTTTTCCGTTGAGTGGACCTATGGACGTAAATCAACAAATATGTAGCGTTCCATGAATAACCGGATATTTTGTTAATATAGCCATGTCATAATTATACAACCTTTTATATAATATTGCTGTCTTAAATGCTTAAGTTTTGAGGCCCTTAAGTGGAATGGAAACGCTGTTAAGACTTCGAAAGACTAATAACGTCCTTAATTTGCTTCCATTGTGATTAATTAAACATTAAAATAAACACCCAAATAACACGAAGGCAAAATCAATTACAAGTATGGCTAAGACAATATCTGGAAATGTATTATTGCATTGCACCTGAAGGGCAATGGTTATACAAATATTTCCCAGAAATGTTATATTCCAGGAGATAACAATGGGAGCAATAAAAGTTTAAAGGTTTTGGTACAGCAGCAAACCTGCCTGGCTGTGGAAGAAAGCCCATATTAACTTAATCCAGACATCAAACTTTCACTGCAAAACTCAGATGCGGGTCTCATGGTAACTAAGATGAGCACTGAATAAACAAGGACATCATGGTCATACTACAAGATGCGCTGTGACATTCTCCATGAGGAACAGGTGGACGGGAATATGCCAGGAGGAATGTGGATAGGACTAAATGTGCATCTTGGGAGACTGGCCTTGTAAATTCAGTCCTCATGTTACCTGTTTCCACTGAGGCACTTCAACAGGTCATTCTGTGTAGGTGCTGTTATGCAGTAAAACTTTGGAAACCAATTGATTCAGTTTAGGGGTTGAGGAAATGTTGGGCTTTCTCCCACAGCCAGACAGGTTTGGTTCAGCTGTACCATGTTTTAAACTTGTCAGTATGACTGAATTCCCCTTTGCTGATCTAAATCTTTCTTCAGGTACATTCTGCACTGTGTGCAAATGTACATGCATTTTATGCAAGGAAAGGTAGTATATAAAATAAATGCTAAAATATAGGGTTGATAACCAGTGGTTTAATTCTTGGAGAACATGTGAGAACAAAATGCATTTGGTGAGTGGTAATCAGTTTAAATTATTGCTTATTTAGACATACATTAATCAAACATTGATGACATTCTCCTTTCTTCACTTTCCAAACTTGAACTATCAGTTGAGTGCTGATTCTACAAAGATACCATAGCTAGTTCTATGTTGTGGTCTGATATAACTTAGATCAAATACACTGTAAATGGTTCCTCGTATTTATTTCTAAATTAAATATGTAAATGTAAAGCACCATTGTCTTTTATGGTTAATTAGCGTATTTACAGTTAGCTCATGTACAGCTTGTCAACATGCTGTGACTTCAGTGATTCGCTGTTTTATCAAAAAAAAAAGGTTTCCACTGGCTGCCTGCATACAGTGGTTTAAAGATGTAGTTAGAGACAATGGCTTAAAAAAACAACTATTTCAACTAATGCTAGATCTTTTGTCAAAAATAGAAATGACTGCTGGACAAAAGGCTATAGTTATCTTTTAGAAAGACATCTCAATAAAATAATTATACTGTCAATGTTTGTGTGGAACAACAATTTGACATCACAATATCAGGTACAAAATTGGTATTTTGCTAACAAAGTGGATTATGAGAATAGCCCTTTATACCAAAAAATAAGTATTTTTCTTTACAAGATAAAAGTTACAAGGTTGCCCAACAACCAGATGTCACAGGTTTGATATAACCAGTACATCATCACCTTCCTAAAATAATGGCCCATGTCATTTTTTTGACCAAAAATATTTTGCCTTAATCATCTCATGATGCAGGCCACCTCTGGTAAAATCATCTCAGTTGAACAGATCCTATTCTACCCCTGTAGTATAATGGCATATGTATAATGACTTTATAATATCTATATAATGGCCAATTTTTGCTTCAGTTTTTTGTGTTTACTGAAAACCCTGAAAAAAGACTTGCACCATTATTTTAGGAAGATGAAGATATGTTTTTGTACAATCATCCATCAAGATGGGGATTTGATAGATAAGAAAAAAATGATAATAAAGTGGGATTTCTGACATTTTGTCGTTGTGTGGCGGGGGGGGGGGGGGGGGGGGGGGGGGGGGGGGGGGGGGGGGGGGGGGGGGG
>JAODLL010041509.1:0-20892 GCA_026546735.1 Forbesichthys agassizii
CAGAGAGAGCGAGAGAGAGAGAGAGAGAGAGAGAGAGAGAGAGAGAGAGAGAGAGAGAGAGAGAGAGACATACACAGATGTTCGCGCCATATCACGTCAGTTGTTATCAAGGCAGCGATACTCAAAACTAGCATGCGTCGACAGGCATAGCTAGCACACGCACCATCGATCAATTCATTATGCATGCGTACCGGGCAGACAGAGAAGTACATTCGCATACACGTGGATAGTGACTCTGGCATCCGAATAGGACCACAGGACATCGTCCTGACTCATCAGGTTTGCATGTTCTGCCAGTGCTTCAACGTCAGCTACGCATTTGTAACGTGACGCTTGCAGCAGACAGGCCTTATGGAGCTAAATTAGCTCAGAGGACACCCACTGTATTTTGCAAGGGTAAAGAGGAGTTGTGTGAAATGAAAGCATCTCCATCTAATAATAAATTAAATGTTGATATTCATGATTTTCTCTTTGTCGAGAATTTTTCCACCAATCAACATGACAGCTCATTTGAAACATAACTGATTTGCTTGTGTTTAAGTATGTCAAATGCAGACAAATTAACACACACAGTGTTAACGAGCACTCACTCACTCAATTACCCCTTGTGGTCAATATTACAATTACATTTACACAGCAGGATGGTTTTCTAGAGTTACAATACTGTATTCATACAGTAACATAACCCCCCCCCCCCCTGAATTATACGCTCCATGTTATGCTTTCACCAAAAGACACCAATCAAACATAATTTCCACCAGCACCTTGTCAGTCAGTCCATCGGCATGTATCTTTCTGTCTTCCTGTATCTCCGTCCATCCCTGTCAAAGCTGCGGAGTATTATTTACTCCTCGCCGTTGGGGAAAGGGAGGGGAGGGAGTGATGCGATTGACGAGATATTTATTAAAGATGCGTTTCTCATCTGTGGGAAGAGGCCGGCTCTATCAATCCCCCTCCCCCCTCCTCCCATATAGCGAGCTGCCACCCTCTCTTCCTGCTTATTTATGACTCAGCTTTGACTCAGGCCGCAACCTTTAATTTATACACTGGCGCAAATCACGATCGGGGAGTCACAGGCGACAGCATGTCAGAGATGTTGAGGTTGCAAGAAAAGCTTGATGGCGCCAAGCTAGGTCGCTAAATGCAAAGAGCGGGGGACTGTTTACAGTAAAGGTACATAAAGATTTTCATCTCAATCTCAGGCTATTTTTGACCCTCTAGAATGAAAGATATGTTTTTTTTTTTACTTCACTTAGGCTAATGTAGCTACTTTTCGTAGTTATATTTATTGCCAGCCAAGCCTATATCTTGGAAGCCATTATCGGCCAAACAATACAAAATAGAAGCCTGTTGCTTTGGTCACCATAATTCATCATTAGCATGAACATTGACATTGCCGTTCCTGCATACAGCTTTGTCTTCATGTCCTCCTTTACACTCAAGTATACATGTAAGGTAATCACTGTCAGTTAATCACATTGTTTGAGGAAAGAATATCTTGTTTGTCACAATTATTTGTAAATATGAATTATGCTGACATAAGACACTTTTTTTTTACTATATAAAAAGAGACCCAAGCATTGATGTTAATGATGTAGATTTTTTTCCTCCTTTTTAAATCGTTTTTAGCAAGGCCCTGATCAAGAAATTAATTCATTTTTTAATTTTTTTGGTTTTTTGGAAGAGTTTGTGAAAACATTGCAAAATTGCAACATTGGGTCATAGAGGTTACAAATAACACCACTATAATTTTAACAAGGTCCATAGATTATTAGGTATTGATGATTCAATAATATCAAAGTATGTATACTAAAAATGTATTTTATTGACATTAAACTGTTTGATTTAGTACAATAAAAAGGAAATTAACTTTAAAATTACAACTAGTCATCCATGTTACTATGCATTTCCGTATGATAAAAAACTACGAAATGTACTTGTTATTGGAACATCTGACCTTGAAAAACTGGTCCTCAGCAATTTTTTCATATTGAACTTTGCTTGAACAAATTATTACTGGTGTCTGCGGACTAGTCTGGGTCTCCTTATTTGTGAAAATGAATTTACACCTGACTCGGTGATGGGGCCTTTTGTGTGAATAAGTGACCCCATTGAAGCGCAGTGCTGCTTTTTTGCAACATTTTAACACATCTCTCCAAATCATGTGTATTATACTTTTTTATTTTGAATTATTACAGTTTTCTGTCACTTAACATCTAAAGGAATGAAATACTATAGGTAAAATACTTAATTGGAAAATTGTTGAAATTGGCCCAGAAGAGGTAGCTACGTGGTCGGTTGTAGACAGCCATGTTGGTTGAATTTGAAATGTATGTCTTACAGTATTTGTATTTTCCCGCTAAAAATGTTGCAATTATATAGTTTAGCGACTTGGGGGTTGGGGTATGTAGTTTTTGGTTACATTCTGTCAGGATTAGGTACTACGACAGTTTCAAGTAAATGTTGCAAATTTGCAACTGTGGGTCTCCAAGGGATAAGCTAGTTTGAACAACAATGTATTGTAAGCTACTGTAGTATTACGTATGGCAAAGGACCCCTTTGCTGAGACACGGCACAGTGACCCCCTATCACATATAAAGTGACCCCCTATCACATAAACTATTTTTTTGCCGGGCCAACGATAATGTGTATGCGGTGGCTTATAGTGCCATGTAGAAAAGTAGGCCACTACTAATCCATTAAAATAATAATTGACATATTTACATATTTAGAGAACAGGTTGTATTCATGTTAATGTATATTTTGTATTATTATTAAGGACTCCCTTCAGTACCTCTAAGGACCTCCTAGGGGTCCCGGACATCCAGTGAAGACCTCTGCTGTATGGGTTTGTGCTTTGTCACATTTGGTTATGTGTTTTGAAGTAGAACACTGGTTAAGCATTATATTACTGGCCTGAGTGGGAGGATACAGTTGATAAAACTGTATTAGCTTACGATCACAAACTACCTTTAATGAATTAAGTCTTCAAAATTATGCTATGTAGGTTGGTTGTATTTTATCATAACATGATAACATTAATTTAAAGTGCTTAGAATTATGCTACAGCAAATAAACTTAGTAAGCAAATAAAATGAAATACATAAAACCAACATGAGATGAAAAAAGGAGAGTTTTCTGAGTCTTGTTTCATGAGTGATTGTTTCCCATTTCTATGTCTAGGGACCCTGATGCTATAACAACCAGTCACCATAATCTGTCACTGCAGGTCTGAAATTCAATACTGCCCACAAATCCCAACTTTCTACTGAATTCTCTGCTTTACGGGGGGATCACATACATCTCCTCAAATCACTTTATAATCTTTCTTTAGATAGAGTCAAAAATGACAAAAACAAAAAGAGAAATTGTTTTTTCTTAGAGATTCTACTTACAAAAAAAAAGATCGTCCTTGGAACTAACAAGAAACGGTGACATGACACATGTTTTGCAAGATAACCACGGAGGGAATCTTATCACACGTACAATGTGTCACATTGTATGTGTGCACAGTGAAGCAGACATTTGCTTTAAGCAGACAGTTATGGAAAGCGCAATTACAGTGCAGAGGGTTTCAACCTCAATTATGCAGGCAGCATATAGCAGTCTGACCTCTAATGAAAACAGAGGCAAGTGTCTTGTCTTCCAAACAGCTTTCGCTTAGAGAGAGGGAAGTAATCTATTCTCTTTAGGAGGAGCAGGACTTTTTTCCCTCCTGATAGCCATTGACTTAACGGAGAGCTTTCTTTGCAGAGTGTGTCTGCTTGCGAGCTAACGTACTGTACATGCATGTGTGTGTCATTTCCAGAATATTCCTATGTCCTTCTGTGTGGCTCACAGGGATTAAACAAAGCACATACATGTGACATACTCTCACACATGCATTTCAGGTCTCCTGATATTGTGTACGTGGGTGTGCGTATGTGCGTGCGTGTGCATGTATACGTGTGTGTGTGTGTAGAGCTGGTCAAACAGAACCAGCAAACACAGACCATGTGATAACATATAGTAACCGTCTGTGAGTTAACACATTGATGCGAGGTGAAATGCTTTGAAACTGTGCGTTACAGTAGTATAACAGCAATTGGTTTTACTGCACTTCGATGTAGCACATTATTATCGCAGGCTGTATAGCCTTGACTTCGTACAAATGATTAAGAAACTTCAGGAGCAAACTTGGCTGTAGCAGCGTTAAGTGGAGGATATTGAGTTTGTAATGGAAGAAGGTTCCTATTACAGTAAGACAATTCAGTCAGCGCAGTGTTCGATACATTACTACCAGCATTGGAGACCACTGAAAGCCATCTAAAGGCAGTCTGAGAGGCAAACAAACACAGATTGAATACATAAACTGCGAGCTGCATGTCAGCTCAACACTGCCTTGCTGTTGATAATGTAAACAGTGGCTGTGTTTTAGCCCTTGAGGGGGTTGCCGTTATTACAGACACACGTGCGCGCACACACACACACACACACACACACACACACACACACACAGGACAGGAACGAGCAGAGGAACTGTCAGGTTCGACAGTCAACTGGACGAGATCACGGCCCGGTCAACTCACCCAGCTGGAAGGCAGATAAACCGGCAGAGAGACAGGCAAAGATGGTGGGTGGGGGGAGGGCAAAGGAAGGAGAGGGGGAGGGGGGGTCATGGGGTGATAGAAGAAAATAATATCTCAGTGCTGCAGAGTGGCGGTGGTGTGTGTGTGGACGGGGGGGGCAACCAATAGAAGGCAGGCAGCGTGGAGGAGCGGGGGGTGGGGTCATGCAGGTTGATCCAATTCTGTACAGTCGGTGCCAGCGATCTGATTAAGGGGGTGACGCGCAGGGGCACGCTGGCCGGCCGACTACCGTCTCAGCGGGCCAATTCACTCCGGGCGGCGCTTGAGGGTTGGCGCAGCCCGCAGAGGAGGGTGTCAGGGATGAGAGACGAGACAGAGAGAGAAAATGGATAATAAGCACCACAGTCGAGAGGGAACCATTTGTCGCACTCGTTCATTCTGTGGGTTTTTCTCTTTCATTTTTTATTTTTTTTACGGTAGCTTTTATTAAGTAAGACTGACACTGACGGAATGAATGTACCGTCCAGCTGCAGCTTCCAAGGAAACCCCTGGTTGTGCTAAACACTTTATTATATACTAAACTATATTTACCTGCGGTAAATACACACGCCGTGGCGTGCCTAGCAAGCTGTTGCTGTCAGCGATGTGATTGCTGCACATAGTTAGCGATGCCTTGTTAGCTAGCAGGCTAGCTCAATACCCCAGGCTTGTAGCTACATGTTATTGTGCCAGTGTATGGGGTAATGGGGGGGGGCTGAAGATGGATGCAGATAGGTATTTATAATATGACCAGCCTGACCCCCCACCCACCTCACTATTGCTAATTCGCTTGTTGTGGGAGGAGCTAGTTTAGGGTCTGATACTGATACTTACATAAAAGACAGCCATATGGTCAAAGGTATAGCTTAGATAAGGATTTTTTTTAATGCCACGTTGTCAGTATTAATTATATCACACATTTTTCAGGGCATCTGTGATTCCTGTAGGCAGATGAAAACTGCTCTCTAGCTGTCGTCTCTCTGGCAGGACTTGTTTCAAGTCAGCTACTTGTATAACAACGTCCTTATAGGCAAGTCATGCACCTCGGCAGCCATCTTTGAAACGCCCCGGGCAGTTATTTAGGAAGACAGTTTCAGAGAGAACAGCATTTTAAAGAGGTTCCAATGGATGGCGTTCCCACATTACATTTTTGGAAGGAGGGGGGCGACCTTTCCCCCTTAATGCAGACCAGAGAGACCCAGCGTTCCATGCAAGTCAATGGTGAGGCCCACGGATTTCACCATACTATTGCCCGTAACTTATTTCTGGGGGCGTTAATGAATGTTTTGAGTATATTACATTAATTCCCAAGTACCTATGATCATTCTAAACACACAACATTTTTTCTATAGCAAACAGTTTTGAGATAAATTGACTTTGTTTCAGGACATGCGTGGTAGATTTAGCTGTCTGGGTGCTGCTTATGTCAGCCTCCACAGAAAAAATGCCGTTGGTGACATGCCCACTTAAAGCACCAACACTCTATCTTTGTATAATTACCAAAACTTTGACAGTATAGGCAGGTGGCTTACGTCAAAGCAACCACGCAATTGGTTAAATAGGTTAATGCTAGGCAGTTATAAAGCAGACCATTCAGTGGCCTTTTGGATGTTATGTGTTAGTATCTGGATATTTTCCTCCAACTGCCATATTTGCCGTTTCAGAGCTCAAGTGGCATGTCTCCTCTGTATATAAGCAGCATATGTGTGTGTGTGTGTGTGTGTGTGTGTGTGTGTGTGTCATGGGGGGTATGGGAGAGGCAGTCTTGCCCCCTGCCATGCCAGGCAGGGCATCCGGTCAAGTCTAATTAGGCCCATCTCAGCGTCTATCTCCACCCGGGGTTCCGCCCACCTGACTGTGTGCCAATCTGCTGTGGTGCCGTGACAACGCCACACACACACACACACACATGTACACAAAAGTCACATGCTGTACTGTACTAGGCTACTACTACTATGAGGCTGTGGTGTGAGACAGCTGGCGGGAACCACGCTGGCAGCTGAGAGCGCGGATACTATCATATATTCGCATTACAATGTGATCATTTCATTTCAGAAGCATTTTTTTTTAAACATTTTTTTTACAGCATTTAGTAAACGCTTTACACCAAAGCGATTTACAATTCATTAATTTGTCAGAAGATGCATATAAAGATAAACCGGTTACACACATACAAACAACATAATTGTTATAATTATGAATAATTACAGCATCATGTCATCAGGGATAGCACATTACCAATATATCATTCAGTCTTCAAAGTCTTTGCTAATAGCAAAGTCCTAATAGGCAAGTCTCGCCACTCAGCAGCCATCTTTTAACTTCCGGACTTTTATTTAGGAAGAACTCAATGGCATTAATACGGAGAGAGACATAACTGCTCTTTCAGTGATCACTGGGACATAAGAATTGCACGTATACGATCGTGAGTCAAATCTGATAGCAACAGCTTAAAGTGTTTGGTGATTTTGCCGCAAAATAAGGCTTAAAAAGCAGTTTAAAAAGAAGTATCTCCAGTTTATAATTACACTACGCATGCACAAAGATTTCACAAAAAGACTTCATTAATCATCAACTATCGACTATTAAAATTAGAATGTGTTTGTGTTTAATTAACTAATGTATTTTTTGCCAATTATGACATGTAATGAATGACAATTTTACTTGTTTTATGTTATTGTGACCTTGTAATGTTTGTTGCATTGTTTCTGAAAAATTAATAGAAAATAAAAATAATAACAGGATGGCTCGGATATTTTGAGGCGCGTTCCTCTACTGTACTTGAAAAACTTTAAAATATTTTCTATATAATATAATAATAATATCAAAACAGTTGGCAATTTCACAGCATTATTACATCATTGCGAGGTGACGTTAAGCTTTTTCTTCTTGCCGGAACTATTTTCTTTACATGTCACTTCGCCATACAGAGCACTTTGCGAGCAGCAATCGTTTATGAAAAACACAGCTCAAGGGTAAGAGAGAGGTTTTCTTTAGGAAGTAGCCTACATACCAGACAGAGACGGGCAGTGATAAGTGATAAGTCAACAGAAAGTGCAGGAAACTAACTGACAGACAAATCAGGCAGTCTGAGAGATGCCCGCTAAAATGGAGGGAAGGGCACAGGGGCTGTTAATCCTGAACACTGTAGCATTTCCAGTCTGTACTTGTGCATTTGAACTTTTCAAGATGTGGATGCAGCCGGCGGCAAACAGCCACTCTCTCTGTTAAATGTCAGTGGATCTGAGCCTGCGGACGACTAGACAGCCTCGCACCCCCACCATTAATGCTCCATTTTCCTTTTTACACATTTCAGTGTTGGTGCAAATGTGTCACTTCTTACCACCTCAAATGTATCTATTTTGTTTATTTCTGCTGGGTTTTACCTACTACATACTGTATATTCACTGTAGTCTGTCGCTCTCTCTTGCTCTCTGGTTGACCTTGTCATGACTTAATAACTACCACATTCTCACGTTATTTCATTTGGTATATCACTGATAGGATTCTGGCTTTTTCCTTTGTCTAATTTATTAGTCAGTACCTTGATTTTGCTGCGCTGGTAATTAGATTTTTTTTCTTCTTCTCCGCGGCAGTTGTTTTATTTCATTCACCGTGAACCGGCTTCCAGTACCCAAGGAATTACCAAGGGAGGATTCCTTCATTTCATTTGCGCGGAAATTAATTTGTCGATATGAGAAATGGGATACTCGCTAATCGGGTTAGGCCACACGCCTCCCCTCGCCGGGTGTAACGCTTGTGAAATACGTAGAGGCGTGAGACGTTTTGAAATGTGAGGCTGTGCGACTGAGAGTGAAGCGTTGTGAAGCGGGGGGGGGGGGGAGTTATGACAGAGAGGAGAGGGACAGTATTAAAGTCCAACCGCCTGAAGGTGAGGTCGTAAAATGGCTGCCTTTATTGAGCAGGGCAGTGCGGAGTGCTCGCTGGCGCCAGGCCCCTGGGCTGTCAGTGCTCTGCTAGCCCCGCTCTCCATCTCCTGCCTGTTTCTGTCGCTCCTCCTTTTCCCGCTTTTTCATTCCCAGTTGACGACTCCTGCTCTCCAGTCTAGTGGCGGCAGCTACGCACATGTGTGTGTGTGTGTGTGTGTGTGTGTGTTGTCATTGTCTGTCTCTCTCTCTCTCTCGCTCAGCCAACCCCAGCTGTTTCCACCAAAGTCGTGTAGCTGAAGCCAGCCCGTACAGTTACAGCAGTGTAAGGCTCTATCTCGCTGTGGTCTGTCGCTATAGGAGACAAGCACTGACGTAGCCGTTCTCCGCGGGAAGAGAAAACTGGCGGGAAGGCGGTCCTCCAGACAGAGACATTCTGAGAATTCAAACAATCGCTGCTTCTCCAAAGTGGACGTAAATATTGACTGAGCCCTTGAATTAAGACTATGGGGTTCAGAGGAGAAGGACAAGATGCCAGGAAAATACACTCACAGTCTAATGAGATGAATCCATTGAGACTCCAATCAGACTAATCCATTAAGAATAATTTACGTATATACCTCTGCTCTGCCAGGAGAGATAGCTTACTTACGTTGGTGAATAAACATAAAGAGATGGCTTGTCAATACTAGCAAAACAATATCAAAACTAATTCTACACACCATTCCACATCACGCTCCAAACCATAAAATCAACAGCACAACGACTTGCGTTTGTGCAATCTGGGGGATCACAAAACACAACATTTCCAAAGCTGGAAGAGTCTGCTGACAGACTTCTGTAAATCCACAAACCCAACAACTAAATCCATAAACCAAGAAACTCCCAGTGCAGGATTCCACCCAACAACAAGAGATAACCAAATACAAACTTCTACAACTCTTTGAACAATTCTGAATGCTAAAAGGAAAGCATTGGATAAATAGTATTGTGTATATTATTGATATAATGCATGTTATTGCATTAGCAACAGCAAGACCATATCAAACAATGTGTATAGCAAGCACCTGTCACTCAGAAATCAAACCCTATTCTGGAAATAGAGAGCGCAATAAAACTCCTATACACTACACCCCCACACCCTCCTTTTAGGATCTATTTCTCTCTTCATGATCTCTGCCTTGAGTGAAAGAAGGAATCATTGGTCGCGTCATGAAACATAATGTATATCACAAGGTTTGAGCTCACATGATTGCTCTGAAAAGAAAGAGAAAGACTTGTCTGTGTCAGTGACACATTCATTTATGTATCATTGTAAAACAAAGACCATTATACTGTATATTAAATCATATTATTTATATACTGTATATTTTTTTATAATTTCAAAATATGATGTCATAAGAAATAAATAGATTTCAGTCATATTTATTATGATAATCATAATAATGTTGCACCAACAACATCATAGTATCATTTGGCTGAGATAGCTAAGTTGTAATAATGCCGTGTTCCACTCTGCATAATGCTGGTTTTAGTGGTATAAGGGACAGTATTGTCTCGTATTGATAGGCTGTGTGAGAACAGTATACTGTTCTCACACAGCCTATCAATACTATAGAGTGTTGGGAGCCACTGGTGACATTACACATAATCTGCCATTCTTTTGGGAGACAGTTTCATCCATCCATCCATCTTCATCTGCATATCCAGAGTCGGGTCGTGGGGGCAGCAGATCCAGCAGGGGACCCCAAACCTCCCTTTCTCGAGCCACATTGGAAAGCTCTGACTGGGGGATCCCGAGGCATTCCCAAGCCAGTGTGGAGATATAACCTCTCCACCTAGTCCTGGGTCTTCCCCGAGGCCTCCTCCCAGCTGGACGTGCCTGGAACAGGCGCCCAGGGGGCATCCTTACCAGATGCCCATACCACCTCAACTGGCTCCTTTCGACGCGAAGGAGCAGAGGCTCTACTCCGAGTTCCTCACGGATAGCTGAGCTTCTCACCCTATCTCTAAGGGAAAACCCATTTCGGAAAACCCATTTCGGCCGCTTGTACCCGTGATCTTGTTCTTTCGGTCATGACTGGGAGACAGTTGCAGCTGCAAACTAAATGTAATTGAATTCCATTCTACATCTGGGCTGCTTGCATACTATATGTTGTGTGTTTGTTTATGTCATGCATGTGTTATATTGTCCTGTAGAACTGACCTATATTTACTTTTAGCCAAGAGGCACATGAGCTAAAAGCTGCCATGTGTGTAAAACTATATAATAATGGCTAATAGCTAGCTAGCTTCTTCTCTATATTTCCTCTTTCTGTATACACTGCAAAAACTATATCTAACAGTGTGATAATCTTGTTTTTAGATATAAAATCTAGTGGTTTCTAATATAAATGGCTTAATTGAAGTAAATGTGCACTTTAAGAAATCTTATCAAGTTCACTTACTGCACTGGCAGCCAGCTGTGCTTGTTCTAAGCATTATAACATTATTCTAAGCATTATAACATTATTGTAGCATCATAACTAATATATTGAACCTATATTTGATAGGGCATGTTTTGCAGTGTATCACTTCATCAGTGAGAATAGACTCCATTGTCTCTCTGCCCTCTTTTTATTGTCGTGTGTGTAGTCAGGTAGAAAAACTTAACTACAAACGACAATCACAAGTCGTTTTCCTTAATTAATCATTTAAGCAAATTGCGCTCGAACTGAATTGGTTTTGCAACTGATCCCGTGCATTTAAAATACGTCGGAAAACGTTTTTTCTCCCAACAAGCACAAGCGAGGGGGAGATGCTTCACGTCACGTCATGTGATTCATCCAAAGCATTTCCTATTCCACATTAGCCAGCTAGATATTGGAGAAGAGATATTGCAGGTCTAGCTGGGTGGATCATAAGACACACACACACACACACACGCACGCACGCTCCTTCCCAAGGGTGAGTGTTTGGCGCTGAAATGAAGGTTCCCAGTGAGAGTATTTGCCAAGGTGTCTGGTGTGGTTGATGATTTAGAGGGTGATTCTATGAGGAGGTTCCTCTCTATGGTCTCAGCTGAGTAGAGAGAGAGAGAGAGAGAGAGAGAGAGAGAGAGAGAGAGAGAGACTGCCCTCATCACTTGATGGAGAGGCAGAGCGGGATGTCAGCCTGGGTAATAAGGCATCAAACACACACACACACACACACACACACACACACACACACACACACACACACACACACATACTTGTAGAAACACACCCTTCACGCCTAAACACACACACGCAAATGCACGCCCACACACACACACACACACACAGATTCACAGCGAATGGTCCAGTAGATTAAATGTGCTGCAGGTCGTATGAGAGGAAGGAGGGAGGGAGAGATTGGTGGGGTGATGTAGGTGGAGAGGGTGAGTGGAGGATGAGTCAGTGTGTGTGTGTGTTTGCCCTGGGGGCAGCGAAGTCTTCCTCTGCCACTAAGTCAGCCCCTGATCTCATTTCTCCACAGATGGACTCCTAACACACTCCCATCAGGGGACACACACACACTCACCTCTATCTGCCGGGCACCAACTCCCGCACATGCACACACACACACACATGCACACACATATGAAAACACACACACATGCACACGTTTGTATGCATACATACAAAGACAGTCTCAGGCAAGACCTTTAAACTATCTCCAATTATCTCTCACTCTCTCTCTCTCTCACACTCTCTCTCCCCCCCCATCTCTTTCTCTCCCTCCCTCCCCCCTCTCTCTCTCTCTCTCCCCCTCACCCCCCCCCCCTCTCTCTCTCTCTCTTTTCTGTCTCCGCCTGTACCCAGCTCGACTCATAGATTCCCTGCCTCCCCCGCTGTCTTTATTACACACCTAGCACCCCTAACACCGCCCCGCCCCCCGCCACCCCCAATATCCATCGCTCCTCCAGCACTCCATCTTCCCAGCTCTCTGCTCTTTGTTTTTCCTGCTCACTCCCCCAATCGCCCCATGTCTCCCTCCTTTCCCTTCTCACGGGGAGGGGGGCAACAGGTGAAGGACATTTTGTGTGTGGAGCGCGGCGGGGTTTTCTTTCCTCGAGAGGGGAATGGGGGGGGTTAGAGGGGGTCAGAAGAAAACTACACATACACACCTACACAAAGACCAATTGCATGATGGGAGATTATCCAGGCCCCAGCCACTACAGATTGGCTACGACAAGCAAACGCTGGTCTCTCTAGCAGCACCTTAATGGTGCTGCCCTCTCTGGTGGGCGGTGGGACAGCATTCTGCGCTCAGCCCAGGGACTCCACGGGCACACATGCATGGGCTTCTAATGGAGAGAGAGAGAGAGCGTGAGTTTGTGTGTGCGTGTGTGTGGGGAGGAGGGGCTCTGAGCAAGCACAATATGCAAGCACACACACACACACACACACACAACTCACACACACACACACACAACTCACAAAGCCTGGGAGCCACTTTGTATGCATGATAGCGTACTTAGACTGTTTGTCGTGTATAAAACTGCGAAATGGTGTTCGAGTTTGATGAATCAAGCCACCCAGGAGCAGAAGTGGCCAGCGGTACTGTGAACGCACGCACACACGTGCACACACACACACACACACAACGTGTGTTCTTAAACATGTTTTCATTTCTTTGTACTGTTTTATTCTGTCAGCATAAGTGCACATACCTCTTTGTGTGTTACGCTCTGCAACAGCCGTTAGGTCTCAAATGTCTGCTCGCATTGCGTTTGTTTTAACGGCACAAAGAAAAGCTCACAGCACAATATGAGTGTGTCCTGTACGTTTATTTTGATAGCAGAAAATGAGGACAAACACCATTAAAGGGGACACGTGAAAACCAATCTCTGCGGTAGATGTGTGCCCATTGTTTACCCAGCGTAACTGCTGATGCCCAATGTGTCGCTGTCCCCGTCTCTGCTCGTCCTTAGTCCTTGATCAAGGCCACTGTTCAGTCATCGCTTCTCTCCTCCAGCGTAATGAGTCAGTGTTTGTGTGTGTGTGTGTGTGTGTGTGTGTGTGTGTGCGTGTGTGTGTGATGTCTGCTGACGGCATGTCCTACACACACACACACACACACACACACACACTGTTTTTACTCCTGTCGCAGCACATTTCTTTATCACCAGCCCCCCCACACACACACACACACAGCCACACCTCCCCCATACTCAAGCACATCCCCAGTGATCAGGGGCATCTGCTAATAACATGTAAACACAGGCACAGAGCAACACTTGCATGTCGCAGCGCACAGGTAATGCTGTTCTCCCCGCCACCCCGCTCTGCTTGTTTGCCTCTCCCCCTTCGCGGAAAGACAAGTAAAAGACTGTGCAGGAGGACAAGAGCAGATGTCACGTTGAGAGGACACCAAGGGCAGGGAGGCAGGAGCTCCTCGTAGCGCCCTAGTTGACAGGGGGAACTCGCTGAGGATGTGTGGGCTTAATTGCAAGGGGATTGAGCAACAGTAATGGACTTTATTAGCATCCCGGTTTAGCGTGCACGCATGTTTGGGTACAGCGCTATGGGCTGCGGAGATCTCCCGCACAAAATTCTGCCAAAAGTCATTGTAGTAAATAGGAACCTAGTTATTTCTAAACAATTCGACTGTTTTACATAAGTTGATTGATTGTTCATTATTATAATGCGTCTTATACATAACACGCCCACTAAACTGACTGACTGGTCTGGGGTCCCTGGTGGTTTGTTTTGGGGATGGTGGGAATGGGACTCCCGATGTTTGTGGAAATGCCCACTGGCAGTGTCTGACGCGCTTCGACCCCAAGGTTTAGAATATGGTTCTATTTCTTGAGCGTCAAGCCATAAACATTGAAGCATTGCTTTTGCAGGTTTCTGAGCTCCTCAGTCAATTTGACTTTACCTTTCAAAGTGCATTCATTGACGCACCACCGAACGATGGCCTTTATACATGGAAACAGCTGTACAAAGAGAGGAAATAGCTCCCAAACAAATAAACCTTGTGTCTGCATGGGCGTTGCATCCGGAAATCCAAACTCAAGCATTAAAAAATGTGACGAATAAAATAACAGGATTTACTATTTTTGTTAAGACATTTAGTACAAGCCCCATAGAGTGTTATTTGACATCAGCATTGTGTAGGCATGCCTCCCGTTGGCCATCTTATCAATCTCCGGGAGACATTAGGCCAAACACTGCTACCTGATTTGTGTAAAACGCTGCACTTAAACACTGCTGCTTTAAGGCATCCAGGCCCTTGTAAACGTCCACTTCCCGGAGCTGTGCCTCGTCTTGTAAAGCACCGGCTGTTTATGGCTCACTAAGCCGATACCTCTCAACTAATAATGCCTTCAATGTTACTTGTTGCCAGAGAAAGAACGTTAGCATTCTTCCTCGTCTCTCTCCTATATAGCATGTCCTGTGTAGCAAAGGTTCTGAAAGGGCATGGGCTTCTGGTAAAATTGTGCTTTTACTGTAAATTATGTAGCTTTGGTCTACATACAATGATAAATAGATTTAGATTGAGTTTAAAGGCCCACTATCACTCATTTAACTATCCCTTGGAACTGAACTTTACATATAAATGCAGGGTCAGTCATTCTTGCTAACGTCCAGCTCAAATCAAACAGTATCGCTTCGTGGTCCTCCGAAGCGCCACCTCACTAGAAATAGCTGTCTTTACCGTTAATTTGGTATTTCTGCAGTAACTTGATTGTCTATGAGTGGTAATGAATGGATCTGAAAAGCATTTTCAGGTCCCTTCAGACAACACAACTGGAAAAAAAACACAATCTTTTACAATATGGGAACCTTTACATGATGTCCATAAGCATTTTAACCCAAGCACTGGAGTAAGTTTGTACAACTTTAACTAAATGTGATATTGTGATATTAACCATGAAAACTGAAATATCAATATTGCAGTTTGCATTTAGATATTTTGTAAACATAAGTAAAAACAAACCAAAAAAGATATATATTTATATATATATAAGCATATGAACATTTGAATTTACAACAAAACAACTGCCAACCAAATACAATTCTAAGCTACTTAAGAGGCATTTTTGGCAACTAATGTTTCCTCTTCTAGGTCCATTGTGTTGTCTTCATTAGCCACAAATACTTTTCTGTTTAAATTCAACACAACTGCCGGTAAGCCACACCACCAACGGACGCACCTCTCCACAAAATAAATAGAATATCGCATACTTTCTGCAACATTTTCATTATATGATATTTTGACATGATATCGAGGAACGTGATCTTGCGATGACTTGCGGTATTGAGCCAATATATTCTGCACCCCTGCACCGGGGCATGGCGTCTTTGGTGGTCGACGGGTCTGAAAATGAAGAAGTGCTGCCTCAGAAGCTCCTCTCTTCCCCCCTTATACATCTCTTCCTTGTCCTTGGTGGCTGGCGGGCGACATACTGTTGCCTTATCAGAATGCAGACTGACCACCCGCTGTCTGCAACGGTGCCAGTGTGACTGTCCAATCACAGCTCTTATATCCCCCCTGATGCCCTGGCCTGTTGTGACTTAACGGCCCTCTTACAGACCCTCCAATCCAGCCAATTGCATTAAAGAGATAAATAGCCAGGCCGATAAAAAGTGGTGGATAGGGAGGGTTGGGGGTGGGGGGGGGTTGGGGGGTTTAGAAGATGACTCCTGGAGTGGTCGTCGTCCATTTGGTCCAATGACACTGGAAAAGGGGGGAGACTTTTTTGGGACTGAAATTGTGATTGGTAGTGGAGGCGATGTCACAGCGGCCATTTTACAGAGCCACTTCATTAGGCTAATGGAAGTGTTGCACCACTTACCGTGCTCTGTGTGCGTGTGTGTGTATGTGTGTGTGTGTGCGTGTGTGTATGTGTGTGCGTGAGTTTGTCCTTCTGTCGATTGGAGCTTCCAAGACTAAAGTGGTTATGAAGGATAAATTGGTGGCATGCTGCCACCTCATCTGAATGTCTGTGTGTGTGTGTGTGTGTGTGTGTGTAACAAAATATTTATGGCATGCAGTTGTTTTCTTGGCTGAGGGGTATAATGCAGAGGCTTAGACAATCTAAAGCAGACCTGAGCCAAAGTCGGGCGTACAAACCGCAGTTCTCCAAAGGCGAAAGACGAAAACATAAGAAATGCAAAGTGATCGGTTGTGCTTCGGGTCAATATCACTGAGGGGTTTAAGTTGTCACTGAATTAAATTAATATGTCACTTTCCGTTATTCCATCTGACAACTGGAAACAAAAGATATTTGCTAAACTGACCTCTATGTCTCTCCAACTGAAGCCCTCATGCCTGTTTGGACATGTGCTGTCTTTACAAGAGCACTCCATTCCATTCTCCTGATTTTATTGTCCAGGTCACTGCTCACCAGTAGTCCTATTTTCTCCGTTTTGTTCCATCCGTCAGAACCCCATCTGAGCTGAGGCCTGTCTGTCTCTTTCACTAACACCCCACCCATGCTCCTGTGATCGACAAGACTCTTCAAGAGCTCTTGTTGCTATCGCTATCTGTTCTCTGGCCATGCTCAAGCCCCCCTTTCCCAACTTATCTTAGCCTGTCTCCTGTCTCCCTCCCGCTGGCCAAAACCAGAGTGAAATTAGTAACAGTTGACCTGCTGAGCTCTCAGCCACGACTCTGTGAAGCTTACAGCCTTCATGCTAGCTTGATGCTAGGCATTATTACTTAGTTGTTGGAGCACATTTACTATTGAGGCATTATTTTACCAACTCAAAAACAAATAACTGCTTGAACCGCTGATTTAAAGGCACGAGCAAACGTATATTCTTCCAGCATTAGTATAATAGCCTTTCGCTTCTTTTTATTTGGTCATATGCGACTCAACTATCGAGACACTATTTTCAATAGAGGCACTGCTCAAACAGAATGCTTCTGCGCCTGAGCTCTTTAATGTTTAATTCAAAGGCGTCCATTTTTTAAGGAGATTAAATCTCAATAACACGCGACATATCAAATAATAATAATTATAATTAGCATTACCTTGTAGCGAATTATACGTATGCTCTCGGTGCCCATTAGGAACTGCAAATTAGATCATTTTCCCCCTAGTTTTTGGGTCCGTATCAGCGAGGAGCCTGCATACCCGCATGTATGGACACCTGTTACCAGAGCAAAGGTACACCAGCCAAGCTGTTTCCAATGAATATTAATTCATGCAGTATAATAAGCTCACAGAGCTGAAGGTCACCCTTGCTGGGGTTTATTTATTATTTACGACAGTTGCTAATTTGACATCTTCATTCTTCATTTGTGAGAATGAAATGGTCTTGTGACTTTTCTGGTGAGGGTGTTGCTTTATATTAGTTCTGGAACCCTGCTTAACTTAATGGGTGATGTGTAAACGTGGGTATTGTGATGCTTTCAAATATATCAGACAAAGAATTGCTAGTCGAGCGGTTCTTTTGATACCGTTACCTCTGGGCACACATCTGCTTAATAATACTGTGTGCCAAGAGTAAACAAGTATGAGACTTCATTTTGGGAATATACTATGTTAGTGCTAGGCCACGGGCTACTAAGAAACGAGGCAAGGTACTGCTGTATAAAGCTATGCAATTTTTACACATTTTTTAATCCTGTATTTAAATGTTGGGTATCTCTAATCCTGTTTGTGAGCGATAGTTTTGGATGCGTTTTGTGTATGTATTATTTGTATGGATACCGCAAGCTCCACAACAATAGATAAGAAGAAGCTTTAACCAACACCTTCACTGCGAAGCAACAATGCCCTGTGAAATATTCTCACCTTGCTTCGGCACAGGAAAATCAGCGACAATGTCGGTCGCTGAACGTGAACTTTTGCGAGCTCTGCGCACTCAAGCGCACGCCTGGCTTTGCATTTCAAAGTGCGGGACTTGTTTGCTTTGTGCCTTGGCGTGTGCTCAGCGCACCAGTGGCCTTTAGCGGCCGTCCCTGGCGCCGATCGATTTTGTGCCTTGCCGGCAGCCCACAGCTAACCTTGAGGTAAGCTGCTGTAATGAGATCGCATCTGAAGGCATTGACTCACAGAGCAGACACTCTTCTGGCAGCCGGGAAGAACGATGGACAGGCGGCGTGAGAAATAGAGGAAAAGGTAGCACCTTTTGAGGAAGGCAGCATTGTTAGAGGCTAAGAGTCTTCTCCCACACTTTCATACAAAAAAATAACAAAAACATTATGGAAACGGGGCTCTTGCTTGCCTGAATGGGTGATAGATGTGTCAGAGAAAACGCTAAGGGAATTTATATCTTGCAACTGAAAAGCTGGAACTATTTTTATAGGTTTACACCATTTGAGGCCTTACATTATGCTTCTTAAATATAAACTATGGATAGGAATTCAACCCAGCCCTTACTGAATAAAAATAAAAATAAATATATACTGTATATATATATATATATATTTTTTTTATGGTACCTATAGCACAAACTCACTGACGGCTATAATATGCTGACACATCGCACTCTATAACAGGAAGCTAAGAATGCAGTCATGTACTTTATGTGTTTTAAAAAAGAAACAAAATGTACCTACGACTTCCATTTTACAAATACCTGTTAATAGCATGGATTTAGCCTTAAGATGTATGCTACAACTTTAATAGAAATCAGTATTTTTGGTAAATTACCAGACTGGCCTGTCCATTGGACATTACAACATATGCTTTTAGGCAAGCATGTTGGTAAGTTTAATAACAATGCTACTGTACTAAAGCTATCAATGAGGTTGTGTGCTAGGCACTATTACAAATAGTGGTAAACAGCATTTTAATAAGGTCTGGGCTGCAAAATAAGTGAGCCTATCCCTTTAAAGTAAATGTTTCTGGAAAGAAAAGAGAAAAAATAAAGAAAAAAAGGAAAAGTTGCACACATGTATATTCCATGAGCTCGCTATCAGGGGCTCATCGCTTAGTGTGCATGTCCAAAGTAGGCACAATCTCCCGCCGTAAACAGTATATTTATACACAGAATTATCCAGCCGCCTCAGCTCCCTGGAGGTTCACCCAATTTGGTGTGCCGTGGTGCAGTGGCAGGCCTGTAGTTGGGCTGGATGGACGGGCACTGGGCTATGCGTATAGCCTGCTGTCTGCCATCACTGCAATAAGACCCACCTCGTCTACAGATGAAAACCTCTGCAACAGCAGGCCACAGGGATCATTTGTCACCAGCAACAGCAAACACACATTTAGTACTGCCTAAGAATGCTGATTCTCCATTTCTGCCTCTCGTGTATCTGGCGTTGGCGTGCACAGCAGAGAAATGTGGGATTTATTGTGGGGGAAAATATTGTAAAATGTTGGTGCACACTGGCCAGATACACCTCCGTCAACTTCCTAGCTGTACAGTATGTCAGTGGCAGCCATTTTGAAACCCATATGTATCTAATGGGCCCTGCCGTCCATTATCACTGGCAATTGAAACAATAATGGATACAGTATCAGCTTGGGAAATAGCATTGATCCATCATCCGAGATGAGCCCTCTGTCTGTTAATAACGGGCAAACGATGCAAAGTGATAGTGCCCTCGGTCACGGTTGCTAAAAATAGACTCAGGCCTTGGCGGCTAATTGGTAAAGAAATGAGGAGGAGTGTGGCTTCTAACAGAGCAAGCATCTGTAGCTATGGAGGTTACACCTTGATCCCTAGTCTCGAGCCAGCCTTTACTTACGTTAAGTCTGGGACACAGCGCTGGCCATAGGCGTAGATTTCAGGGGGGATATTTAGTGTATTTGTATTTGTATTTGTTGTCCCAATTAAAACATAAAAGATGCACGGGGGCTGACCCGACAATAAAGTGCGTATTTAACCACTTGACAGTGCAGCCTTAATCTATAGGCCTACTGCACTATTGGCTCAGACTGTTATGTCCTATATTGGATAAATGAATGCGCAGATTGTGCACCCCATCCACATGGCTTCATGCTGGCATAAACTGCTTCAAGCTCTGCCAGATGTGCAAAGGGCCGGGGAGAAAACAAGGGACTTTAGACGCTGACAGTGCTATAGACCAAGCCGACAGTTCCGTGATGTTAACTTTAGCAACGTCTCATTCTCCAGTAGTAGCTTTAATAGGATATGGTCAGAATGTGTAGTAGACTATTATTATTTTAAGTCAGCTAGAGTTTAGCCTAGATCATCCAAAAACATAAAAGTTTTGAGGTTTTGAACATAAGCATAAGGCTATTGAAGTCCAGGGGTTAATACATTATATATCCATCCATCCATCTTCTCCCGCTTATCCGGAGTCGGGTCGCGGGGGCAGCAGCTCCAGCAGGGGACCTTAAACTTCCCTTTCCCGAGCCACATTATCCAACTCTGACTGGGGGATCCCGAAGTGTTCCCAGGCCAGTGTGGAGATATAATCTCTCCACCTAGTCCTGGGTCTTCCCCGAGGCCTCCTCCCAGCTGGAC
>JAODLL010041520.1:0-20890 GCA_026546735.1 Forbesichthys agassizii
GATGCCCGTACCACCTCAACTGGCTCCTTTCGATGCGAAGGAGTAGCGGCTCTACTCCGAGTTCCTCACGGATAGCTAAGCTTCTCACCCTATCTCTAAGCATTAGAGAATGAAGAAGCTAAAGAAACCGTACTCTTGACTGGTTTTTAAAGCCTACATTATTTCTCTCCATTCCTTTGTGATGGAGTCCTCTATTGTCCCAGGATGAAGCTTGTTCTGCATGCAGTGCAGCCTCAAGTATGGAAGATGTGCCCTACCGCAGTCCTCTCTGCTTGTCTCTGGGGAGGTGTTAAAAGCTATTAAAGAGCAGGCGGGGTGTGTGTGGGCATGCGCGTGTCTTTCCCTGTGTAGCTATAGTACTGGAGAAGTGAATAGATTGTAGCATTTGTGTTGGGGGGGGGGGGTGGATCCTCCTTTCTTGTCTATTCAGTGCTGTTAGCATAACCACCTCCTTGTTTTCTCCTACTCCAGATGGGATGTTTGGTCAGGACAAGGCCCTTTATGGGGCTCCTTTATGTTGGTCTACTGCAGAGACATGAGCACAGTATGCAATCCGGATATTAACCCCCCTCTCCTACCACCACTAACACAGACACGTTTTTTTTTTTCTTTTGCTCTCACACACCTACTCTCTCTCGCTCTCCCTCCCTCCGGTATGCCGAGGGAAACATGGAAATGTGGGAAATCTGCTGACAAGCACTCTAGTGTGAGGCCTGGACAAGGTATATCAGGAGCCTAGAAAGTGGTGAAGCAGACTGCATGGTGATATTTCACTGTTATGTCTGGACTTACTGAGTTTGTGTATTATTGACTACAACAGCATTTACGTTCTAAAGAACTGGCTGGAATTATCAATGGGAATAGTCCCCACAGTCTCCATTTGTTTTTTATGTTTGGTAGATTGAATAATCACTGTTTCAGCTTTGTTTCATCTGTCATCTTTTTATTTGTCTTTTTAAATGATTTGGGACGCCCAGTTTACACACACCAGGGAAACTGTCAAACCACTTCCTAGTGGAGACCGCATTAGGCCTACATCTTCGCCCTCTAATTAGACCCACTTGGTTTTGATCAAAAGGAAAGAGATGGCACCGCTTTAATTTTCACTTGCATTTCCATCACAAAACTCCCTGCCAGGTGTGGGCAGGCCCCAAGGCCTGTCTTGCCCCTGGAACGATGCCCAGTTGTTGTTCAGGGGGGAGGAGGTGTATGATTCCCTTCCTGCGCCCAGACCTCCCTCCCACCCCACAGGCCAGGTCAGTGGAGCAAGAGAGGGATTGGCTCTGTGCTCCGGGGCTGTGTGAGCCTCTGCAGTGGTGGTAATGTCACTTTGGCTCACCATCACGGTTCATGCTGTACTTTCACTCTCCTCCCCCCCCCCCGAGCCTTTTAAATGCTTCATTAGTCATTAACAAGGGTCCAGCACAGCCCCTCTTGGACTGTACCATTAACCCGCCTTGCTGCCTTATCGCCCCTCCTGGGCTTCCTGCTCCTCTGCAGAGCTCCAGTCACTGTCAACCGATGATTGGGATTCTGAGCACGGCAGAGGATGTTGGAGCAGAGGGAGACATTGTTGCCAGGGAGTTTGGACCCAATCCCACCTCATAGAAGCCCACCGTGAATGAAGCTCATTGACACTCCCCTCCCTTGCTGCTCTTCACCCCCCACCCCACCCCCCCACCCCCTGAATGGGCTTTTCAGGACTCTATACTGGCAGGTTGGGACCACGAAACCTTCCTCTGGCAGATGAAGGGACAGGACTGAGTCTTTGGGGGATGAATTTAGTCAAGTAGTCAGAGAGCTAGCCAAGCTCATCACGCAGATAACGGGAGCCCACAACATGGACTTTGTCACTCTACGGCTGACACACACACACACACACACACACACACGGTATGCGTTTTGTTTAGGAGCTGTAACATCCATTATACATTTTCTATAGCTTCTATTGTAGGATAGACAAAATAGTGACCCAAACCTTTCCGAGACACTGCTCAGCTTGTGGATAGGCTTATTTGAGCCCCCGAGAACGCTTGATAACATTGAGCTCAAATCAAAACGACTCTCTCAGAAGCTCCGCCCTGCTTTTTGAAATGCATCGCGAAGCCAAGCGGCTATGTTGTTGTGAGGGGCGTTCGCCACCTCCTGTTTACGGAGCCAGGGCTGTGTAGAAGTACCGAATTGGTGGGTTTGACAAAGTGCATTATCTATACAATAGCTGACTATGCGTTTAACTTCTTCTTCCTGTGGCACAGGGCGTGCCACAGCTGCCGTGTGCCAAGGCCCTCTACAACTATGACGGCAAGGAGCCCGGCGACCTCAAGTTCGGCAAGGGTGACATCATCATCCTGCGCCGGCAGGTGGATGAGAACTGGTACCACGGCGAGATGGGCGGCGTGCACGGTTTTTTCCCCACCAACTTCGTCCAGATCATCAAGCCGCTGCCGCAGCCACCGCCGCAGTGCAAGGCCCTGTACGACTTTGAGCTCAAAGACAAGGAGGCTGATAAAGACTGTCTGCCGTTCTCCAAGGTGAGACTGTGTGCAGAGATCTTGAATGTCCCCAAGGTGGCAGTTTGGCTTACATCAGTAGTCCACAGTAGGGTTGGGCGATATGGACCAAAAATAATATCCTGATATATTTAGGTTGAATACCGATACACGATATATATCGGTATTTTCTATAAAGTGGGCTAAATCTTCAGGCATATAGAAAAAAACAGGAAACCCGATGGAAATGTGACATTTTTTTATTTTTAGCGACGTTAATTGATGTGAGCTTTCTCTGGTGTCTCCGTCCCTTTGACACTCTGAACACCAGGCATTGAGGGAGAGACAAACAAATCGAAAAAGTCATGAATAAATGCATAATATAACTATATCGATATAAACAATATTGTCAAATTTGATATCTTTTGAAAACATTCCGATATAACGATATATACCGGTATATCGCCACAGTAAATAAAACAATACAGTAAATAAATACAGGCACATGCAGCAATATACACACACCGACATAGACTCATAGGCCTCCACATTAGCTTACGTCACTGTACATCGCTAGAATAATAAAATAACATGTCTCAGAAGAAGGATAAGGAATTTATTAAAGGATTAAAGGATTTTATAAAAAGGATCTGTGAGTACATTACTTAGTCACAGTCTAGTCCTATTTTATTTCAAAAGCCAACAGCTGTTGAGATAAAAGACGTGTATGTGTGTGTGCGCGCGTTGCCACGTGGTCTTTCGGGATAAAAACACACTAGTAATTACAGTGACACTCTCTACTTGCAAGGGTAAATTTGCTCAAGCTACTACTACTGTGCTCTCTGAGGAACCCCTCATACATGATCCCACACAAAACGGAACCACTGGTGCCATGGTAAAATGTTGCTGATTGAAAGAGCCTGTACTGTACATGTAATAATGAGCATTAGCTGTAATTAGACTGCAGTGCCATTATTGACGACACATGCTGCCTAAACTTGGAGGGCTGTACAATAGTCCACTAAATTCAACAGCTATATCCTTTTAAGGGCCTTACTGTACATTTATCACCGTTTTCCAAGTCACTTTATGTCATAGGTTTTTTTTACCCTACTGCTGTACATGAGCAAAAATGAAACAAAGGAAATGCTTACTAGGCTGTTTTTCCAAACCGATATCTGTTATCGCTCATTAGGCTTTAGTGCGAAGAGCTCGCTTTGGTGCCCTTCAATTGGCTCTACCTCATTATTCCCTGCTCCTAGAGGAGTGGAAACTCCTAGCTAGCAGGATCCAAATAATGGGCTACCCTGTAACATCTGTTTCCTACTTGAATTCCAGGATGATATTCTGACTGTGATCCGAAGAGTGGATGAAAATTGGGCAGAGGGAATGCTGGGAGATAAAATTGGCATCTTCCCTATCTCTTACGTAGAGGTAAGCCAGTCTGTCACATTCTTCCGCATTTAAACTCCCGTCGTCCTCGAGCACGTCTCTGTGAGTCTTTCACACCTTGGATATGCTCAGATATATTTCAGAAACGACTTCAGAAATTTGACGTTAGTCTTTCTCTCACTGAGCTCTGCAGGTGCTGTGATCTGTGACAATGCCTCAACATTAATATGAAATTTGAAACTACAAGAGGGAAACAAAGATCTTATCTAAAAAAAAAAAAAAAGAAATTTATTGAAACCATCTTTAATAAAAAGTCCTAGAGGAAATGGCGGCTTTTATCACAAGTTAGAGATCAGGCTGAATAAGAATAACACATTTTCTCCCATGGTGCTTTTCAAAAGGTAAACTTTATCATTCTCCTACAAAGACGCATTTTCCCCTGGAAATATTGTTATACTGCATGTTCTCAGTGTGGGAAGACTTTTCTTTAAGAGTGCATACATCGGTCATTGATGATTCATAAACAGAATATGTATCTGTATATTTCATGGAGTTAGAAGACAAATACATATTCATCAAATGTAAAGTTGTGTTTTGTTTTAGTTGTTATTTATACTGACTACGTCTAGTTATAAAAAGTGCAGTTAACGAGTGTACTGAAATGAGTTTGAAGATTGAGACTTGATTCAATGCCTCTTTTAATGCTTCTCTGTGTTAGTCAGGTGGACTTTCTGCTGGGTCTCTGTTAAATGATTGGCTTTAATGTTCTAATCGGAGGGCAAGGGGCTCGGGGGCAACCTGTGACACTGAACAAGCGCTCCCTGTGATTACCTTAAAACCTTTTCAGTGATTCTCCTTTTTGATTTTGGCCTCACGTGAAAAGGGTTTGAAAGCCTTCAGTCCTTAGGCCCCTAATCTCCCTGAGCCGCTTCTCTCTGAACTCCTGTCAGATCTCCACATCTGTCTAGATAAAGATGGGAGCTGCTGGGCTTTAGCTAGCTTCGTTATGGAGAATGACAGCATTTGCTATCGCGTTAACAAACCCACTTTTCTTTATCCGTCCTGTTTCCTGTCTGTCACGCCCTTTGACACCTGTCCTGCCCCGCTCCCTAGTTCAACACGGCGGCGCGGCAGCTCATAGAGCTGGACAAGCCCCCCGACTCCAACGGGGAGTCGAGCGAGGGGGCCTCCTCGGGGCCCCAGGGCAACGGCGCCCACCACCGGGCCGGGGAGAAGAAGAACAGCAAGAAGCGCCACTCCTTCACCTCCCTCACCATGTCCCACAAGCCCTCGCTGGCCCCGCCCCCGCAGCGACACTCCATGGAGATTAGCGGGCCGGTTCTCATCAGCTCTAGCAACCCCACGGCGGCCGCACGCATCGGGGAGATCAGCGGGGGTCTCTCTTGCAGCGCACCCTCACAGGTGAGACACTGCGTGTGTGTGTGTGTGTGTGTGTGTGTGTGTATGGAAGGGAACATGCTGCAATGCAGATCATTGGCTCGTACAGGACCTTGTACAGGATGAGCACGCTATAGGTAGAAAATGTAATCTGTGCAAACGCGCTGTGTGAGGAATCGGCTCCGCTTAGTGTCAGCTCTAACACACCATTGTGTTCCCGGTAATGACTGGTGCTGGAGAACCTAAAGGGATATCATCCGTTACGCTCAGCGTTGGATGGAGGTGAGCAATAGCATAGCAGCTATAGGCAACAAGCGCTAGTTTCGTCTCATGAGCGGCATTTTTCCGCAAGCACAGACAAAACGACGGAATTTTACGGCCAGTCGGAGGAGATTCGTTTGCTGCTCACTCGTCGCGTTTGTTTCCTGTCAAAGGCTCCGTGCTCCCACTGTCAGCAATTTCATTGACCTCCCTCCTCACCCCCAACGCCCCGCTCCACCCAGTCACAGGGAGCAGGCCGGTTGTCGCTCCCTCCAACCATTTGGAATCACATATGCGTGACTCTCGCTAGCACGCAAAAAAAAAGGAAAGGGCAAAAAAAAAAAAAAGTCATTCTTAGGCCCCCGAGGTTTCCACAGCAACCCGGGAGATGGCAGCGACTTACAGCTCTTCGCATGTTTGCCAGACTTTGGAGTCCGGGTTTGGCTGTGGAGCGCGAGCGTCTTGACACGCATGCAAACACATGCACACGCTGTGGATAACATATGCATTCGTCTTGCAGCTCAGATACAGTCTCAAGCATTGTGAGGTTCTGTCATGCCCTTTGGTGACTGAAGAATAAGCGGTAGAATTTAATTGGTGTGTGTGTGTGTGCGTGCGCAAGCTTGTAACACAAAAACAGGCCTGTTTGCTTGGCAGCATTGGCGCGCTGCGTAGACTCATTTTCAGCACATACACAGCTGGTGTTTGTGTGAAGATATTCAGGAGCAAGGCTCATATCTGCTGACATGGTGACACTGTTGTCACGACGAGGTCTTATTTTGAAGTGTTGTCATATTTGTTATCAAGCGTTCCGCAAGCACTCATTTTCCTTTTGTTGCATTGTCGCCATAGTCAGACATGCTGACATGTATGTAGAAAGACGTTCACACCCAAGCCCCTTCAGAATCAACAGTTTTTTTTTTTTAAATGAACAGTTGCTGCTGTGGGCGCGCGCGCGCTTGCATGTACTAGCGTGTTGACAACACTACAAAGAGGCAACAAACATCATAAACAGAAACGAGAGTTATGTAGTACATCACTCCAGTTTGTTTTCATCCTCTATAATTACAGTGATCTCTTTCATTAAATACCCTTAGGTATTTAGGCATCCTGTACTTAATGTCTTTGTTTTAATCTGCAAGTGACTGAGCAGATACTGTACTGTCAGCTTTCTAGAGCCTCCAGGCAAGGGCTGTAAGGTGATTCTCTCCAGTGACAGTGGTGGAAACCGGTGATATGTTTGATTTACGAAGCACTGTGCTTGATGAAGGGAATATTATCTCTCTCTCTCTGTCTTTGGTCATCTCTTCATTCAATGCAAAGAGAGAAAGAAATGCAACAAAGGAGTAGTTGCCTTCGGGGCCTCAGGAGTCTACCCTGGGAAATGTGCGCCCACCCGTTGTCTATCGTACTCTTGTCACAAAGACACAAAGAGAATTGTCTATGAAGAAAGAGGCTGTGACTGCATACAGTATTCTACATTATATTCTTGGGGAAACCTGATAGTTTCTCCATGACATAGTGGTAGGTGGCAAACAGCCCCGGTGAGATGCGAACATGCTTGCTCATGTCTTAATTTGTACACCTATTAAGTCTATTTTACAATGGATGTGTTTGTATGTGCCCTTGTAGCATGTGTGTGTGTAGAGGCAGCGTTAATGCTCCTATTTAGCTTTACCCTCCTGGCACACCCTGCGGTGGCGGGTTAGATTGAATCTGAACCTGGCCTGCTTTCTGTTATGATTCACCTTGAGAGTCGGCTCTGTCTCGGTCAGCCATGCGTGGAGGGAGACCACAGGCTACAGAGAGATATTGTGTGTCAGACAGTGTGGCCTTGTTGCCAGGACACCACCATGATTCAGGGAAGGAGCCGGGCCACTTTGCCTTCTTTTGGTGGGGAAATCAACTTTCCTCACTTGGCCAATAACATCGCCTGCCAAGTGTCACTTGTATGTAGCTGCAGTGTGTGTCAGACGTGACCGTAGATCTAGTTGAGCCACTTGCACAGGCACAAGTGTGCATTTCCGGTTCAGAAAGGGAACTTCCCTACTGTTAAAATAACTGAACGTGGGATAAATGTGAGGCACATCCGCTAGACTTCACAGTTAAAGTGGAATAGATTTAAAGTGTGGCCGAATGCATGTCATGTTTGGTTCCTGTCGGTTTCATTCTGTGGTCCAAGTGTAACCACTGTTAGGAAGTAATTCAAATGCTCCAAACTCACTTTTGTTCACATTTGCACAGGTTCACATTTGCACAACCGGACTAATTGTGACTCCACCCCCTAGCAGTCCTGTTACTACAGCAACGGTCTTTACATTTCCTTCAGAGACAAGCTACACTTCCATTCCTGTGGTAGGTGAACTCAATCCTACAGAATTCTTACATTGTTATACAAGTGTAGAAAGACTGCAGTGACCAGGCTAATTAATGTACAGCAAACACAATGTACACGGCTAAGATGATGTTATACAAATTGAGCACAGCTAGCTGTAGTTAGCTGTGATAACAATCACAATATTAATAATTATTATTAATATGAATTTAAACCCAAATCAAACTATTCTAACCATCCAATATGTATGTGAACTAAATGATGAAAACCAGGAATCCAGTCCAATGTGTGTGTGATCTCTTTGCAGCAGACAAATGTGGAAAAACCCATCGTGTCAAAAGATCCCATTAGACGACACAAAATATTATGCATATTTCATATATCTGTATGTTTATATGCGTGCTGGTATGCACTGTGTCTGAATGGGGAGGAATGTGTAAACAAAAGGTAGAGTTCTTGGCTTCTCATGGGAACTCTACATTATGTTTTTGTGCGGAGGAATTCTCTGGCCCCCTGGCAACGTAATTATCTCTGCTTAAGTGTAAGCAGTGAAGTGACATACAGTATACTGTATTCACACAAGCCATAGGGCTGTCTGGGAGCGCCTCTTTTCTCCCACTGTTTGCGGAAGGAAGCTTGTTGCAATTGTCGAGCAATGCTATAGACTCCTAGTCCTTGTTATCTAACAAGCTCCCTCTGCATCCAGTTTTATGAATGGTGTGCAGCGAATGAGCTCAGACAGCTCCTCAAATTCGTCTGCAGCGCCAGCCAAAACGCCAAAAGCACACAGCAATTACGACGGCGTTAGTGTTGTTACTATGGTATGCCCACTCAGCTGAGCCTCTTCACAAAGCTGTAATCTGCTGTGATACTGGCAAAGTGTAACACGGGGAAGGGGGGGACACCGGTGCGCCTGCAGGTATCTGCTCACGGCTGGTTCATGAGTCGCTCTTCAGTGTCTGCAAACATGTTTTCCGTCGCACACGGCACCTATTATATACTGCAAGGGATTAATTGTCCATCAGTGCAGTCGCTTAGCAACAAACAAACAAGCAGAGTAGGAGGTTTCCCCAGTCAGTGGTCGGGGGGCGGGACCAGAAGACAGATATTCTCTATTCAGTCTCTCTGTCTGTCTCTTTGTGTGTGTCTGGTTCTCTCCTCTTACACAAGTCCTAGTTAATGTTCAGTGGTGCTCACATTACTGCATGCTGTGGCAAGTCAATGATCAACGGTGTACTTGTGATGTCACTTCTCAGGACGCTCTGCCTCCTCCCCCGCCGCCTCCCCCGCAGGCCTCCGCCGTCGGCGCCGCCGTGTCGTCATTGGCCGCCGGACAGAGGCCGTCCCCCGGCGCGAACGACCAAAGCGGGAGACAGAGGCCCACAGTGTGAGTTGTAGGACCCCCCCAAAGCAACTCGGCGGTCACTGTTGAAGACGAGGTCGTCTACAAGGGGAAAGGGGGGGGGGGGGGGGTCAACACCTGTGGGCGGTCGTCTCTCGGGTCTCATTGGTGACCCTCTCTGTTACCCCTGACCTCTGACCTCCTCACCCTTTGCCCTCATTACTCCTTTGAGAGTCTTGACACACCTGATAAGAATTAGATCTGCTCACACGCCTGGTGTGTGTGTGTGTGTGTGTGTGTGTGTGTGTGTGTGTGTGTGTGTGTGTGTGTGTGTGTTAGCGTGCTGCAAGCCAGGCTAGGCTCTAAGGCAGTGGTTATCAAACTGACAACTCTCAGAAGAACCGGTTCTTTTTAATGGCTTAATTATTTATATATATGACAGACTATCTATAAATCACACTGAAAAATATGCTAAACTACTTTAACAATGAAACCACATTGTAAAAGCATTGTGACCTGTGGCATTCCACATGTATCAATCGTTTGTTGGAAATGTTCCGAATTTTCGAGTAAAAAGAGCTAGCGACATTGAACTGTGCGTGGGAAGGAATTTTTCATCCGGTGTTTACATGCCTGCGTTTGTGGTTGGCTCCTGCTCCAGCTATGTGGCCATGTTCCCCTACACCCCTCGCAAGGAGGACGAGCTGGAGCTCAGGAAGGGCGAGATGTTCCTGGTTCTGGAGCGCTGTCAGGACGGCTGGTTCAAGGGCACCTCCATGCACACTGGCAAGATAGGAGTCTTCCCCGGGAACTACATGAGCCCTGTTAGCAGGTCAGTCAGTACTGTTGCAATCGACGTTATCACATGCGAGTTAGCTATGAGCTCCTTCACCATATTTTAACTTGTTTGTTGTTGTTGTTGTGTGCACACTGCAGAGTTATACCAAAGTCACTAGAATAATAAAAAGAAAATGGAACGCTTCAGGTCTCTTAAGTGGCCGTGTCACTAACGGCATTTGGCTGTCGGAGGCTGACGTAAGCAGTGCCCAGACAGCTAAATCTACCGTGCATGGCCTGAAACAAAGTCAGTGCACCCTAAAACAGTTCACTTTAGAAACACTGCTGTGTCCTTAGATTTATTGTAGGTGCTTGGTAATTAATTATAAAAATCGAATGCGGAAGTGCCCTCTGTTGAACCAATCAATGTTTCCATTCTCTCTGGTTATACAATGACAATAAAGTATCTCTATTGCGTTTTCTATGTTGCCCATAAGGATTTCAAGAGAAGTCTTTCCCCATACGTTTTCCTTTTTGGGGTGGGGGGAGCATTGTTATTCTAACAAGACAATGAAAATATGTGATCACTGTAACACTTTATAAACCCGCTAATGCACACATAGACTGTGGCACGCGTACTCTTGGAGGCACACACAGACCTTCTCATTACGCTCAAGCTTGATTGGCCCTAATTGTATTCCTCCTACTGCATGTTCCACAAAGTTGAAGCAAACACATCTAACGGTTTCATACGTGACCGTCCACCCAGGACGGTGTCAGGATGCACGCAGGCCAAGGTGCCCTTGAGCCTGAGCACTCAGGCCAGCAGAGGTGCCACCATGGTCAGCCCCTCCCCGTCGCCCCTGGGAGCCGTGGCGCCGGGGCCCGACTTCACCATGGCCCTCCCCAGCCCTCAGCCTGCTGCTGGGACAGCCACACCAGGGGCCCAAACAGCCACGGGCCAGCAGCCCAAAGTCCTGGTGCACGTCAGCTCCCAGATGACCGTCAACCAGGCTCGCAACGCTGTCAGGACAGGTATGTCTGCCCCCGCTGCTGCACGCTCCAGCATGCTAGCGTCCTGCTATAGTAGTAAAGTTCCTCCAGAACGCTTGCTAACGTCAAGCTCAAATCAAAACAAACTCCCCCAGAAGCTCCGCCACACACATTGAAACACATTGCGAAGCCTAGGGGTGTTGTCAGCCATGTTCGCCGCTTTGTTTATGCTCCCATTTACGGAGCCAGGGCTGTGTAGATCTACTGTACCAAATTATTCTTTTGGCACGCACAGAGAACAGTAAGGTAGCGAAATGTGAGTAGGAGATATTTGTTGAATTTGACTAAGTGTATTAGATTGCAATTAGCTTGCCCTAGCATCGTCAGATCCCCAAGTGTAACATTGTGTGTGAAGGTATAGGTGGCTATAGTGGGAGGGGTAGACTGGGAGTAAAGAGCGGTGTAAACTACCAAGCACTTGAGCTTGCAATGTGTGGGGCTGAGCTTCCGAGGAAGCATCCTATTGCGTCGAAAGGGAGGTCAATGCTTCTGTTTTGATGGAGTTCAAACATCATCAATCTTTCTCCAAAATGAATGACTACGCCTTCACGCTTCTCCTAAGAGTGTCCCCCCTTCTTCACCCTCCTCCCCTTCCCTCCAGCTGCGTGCCACAATCAGGACCGGCCCACGGCCGCTGTGACCCCCATCCAGTCTGCCACACCCGTGGGCAGCCTGCCCCACCAGCCGTGCCCCGGCTTCACCCAGGGCTGCGTTCGCCCCGGGGCTGCCATGGGCTGCGCTGCGGCCTCCCTCACCCCGCCGAACGTCAGCGCCGCCTCCCTGGAGGCGGGTTTGTCCACGGCTGTCGTCATGGGAAACGGCTCCGCAGGCAACGCCATGTCGGCCAACGTGGCGCTCGGCTGCCGCCTGGACAAGGACGCCAAGGTGATTACAGTAATGAGTACAGTGGCTGCTGCTAACGCTAAAACACTAGCCAGACTGTTTTAGCGTGATAGAAAGATGGAGGATTCTAATGCATTTCAAATTGAAGACAAAGTGCCTTGTACCTTCACATTGAAAACAGGAACTCTGGGTCGTTGTGATCTGCGTAAAGGGTGAAAAGTCGTTGAGTTATATTCTCTCTGGTGCTCTACTAGTGTAAAGACTGGCTAACTGCCTAAAGACCCGACTATTTGACAGGAGAGTAGGAGTATTTTCATTGACATGCGCAACGACAAAACTCAATGACCAAGTTAAAATAAGGAATTTGTTGGGAAACTTCATGTAAGTCTGTTGAAATATGTAGGCTAAATAACTTGAAAGACTGAAGTTGGTAGATAAAGGACTGTACTAGCGTCCCACCGGAATAACACATAGAGTCCATAGACTATACATAAATGCACAAACTTATCGCTTTTCTCAAGAAAGGATTTGATCACCGTGCTGTGCCGGATCTGGCTGTTTCCATTTTTGCAGTACCTCTCTCTGCCTGTAACGCATCCCCTATGCGCCCTATTCATTGTAAGGGGATACATGTATCGTATGGCTAATATTTGTAACTGATTAGTTATAACAATAAATGTACCCCCCGTTCAGTTGTCATGAACAAGGAGACTGGCTATAAAGACCAAAACAGTTTTTTGAACCACGCTGCAAACATTTTAGCTGTAAAGTCTGACTATTTAACATTGGAGTCTATGGGGATTGACTTCCTTTTGCAGTCAGCCTCGACTGCCATTGGATGAACTACATGTTTTGGCGCTTCTGCATTGTATTAATTTCTAAGCAACGGAGGTTCTGTTGGTAGAGGCTTACGAGTCTTAACAACGCTAACAGCCAATGAAAATCGACCACCCATACAAATGGGTGCAGAGGGAGCTTGTTAAATACCATAGGGGTATATGTACAGTATATATTATTGCTAATGAACAGAAGAGACTACAGGCTACATGATGTGTTTATCTGTCTGCTACCATGTTCCTTGTTGGCGGCAAATGACTGGCACACCTTTTTCACTGTATGACCGCTCTTCATTCTTCTGCTGTCAAGTAGGGGAGTTAATGATCTGCAGCGCATTGTCCCACAAGTGCCTTATGCGTCTGCAGTATTGAGTTACTGTAGAGCAAGCCATGAGGCACCAGCTGTGTTCCTGATGGCTCCCCCAGCGCACCGATCACCGGCTTGAAGCGTGGAGGAGGAGGAGGAGGAGGAGGAGGAGGGTGTGCTGTTGGCTTTTGTCCAGCAGATGGGAGCAGAGGTATAAACCCTCTTACCCCCCACCGCCTAACGTCTCCTGTGTCTCCCTTCTGCAGAGGGAGAAGAAAGGCCTTCTGAAGCTGCTCTCCAACAAGAAGAAGACCCGGCCGTCTCCCCCCTCGTCTCCCACCCTCGACGCGGAGCAGGCGGCCGCTGTGGAGGGGCTGCAGGGGGCGGAGCCTGAGCCCGCCTTCCCCGCCTGTCCTCCTTCCTCATCCTCATCGGCCGCCGAGCCCTCTCTCCGTAAGAGCGCGCCGCTTGACGGGTGCGCCCCCATCGCCCCCCCACCTCGCCAAGCCTGCTCCTCCCTCTCGTCCCAGCAGCACGACGCACGGCCCATCATATGTGAAAGGTACGCTGGTTCCTCTGTACCCATCGGCACAGACACAGACTGGATCCATGGGATAGGTACTGTCAGTGAGGCTGTCAGTGACTTGACTCCCTGCTGACTGACTGCTCCACAGGTACAGGGTCGTGGTGTCCTACCCGCCCCAGAGCGAGGCTGAGCTGGAGCTGAAGGAGGGAGACATCGTGTTTGTCCACCGGAAGCGGGAGGACGGCTGGTTCAAAGGCACTCTGCAGAGGAACGGCAGGACGGGTCTGTTCCCGGGCAGCTTCGTAGACAGCATCTAGCCGAGACGGAGCCAGGCCTCCCATCGCCCTGCCCCTCCACCGCTCGGTTCAGCGCTCACTCGGACAGCTAGAGTCAGTAGAGAGACGCTGAACCTCCCATCAGCGCATGTAGAACAGTGGTGACCATAGCACATGAGAGGTTTCTAGAATATAGGTGGAATGCATTGAGCCTACACGACTCATGATATTCTTTTTTTTTTTTGTTATTTATATCTCTGTAACAGATTCAGATGTTAAATGTGTGCCTTGAACTGTTCCTCACTTTATTGTACATAAGGAAACAAGGACAATTCGACACAAAACTAACCGTTGACAGATGGAAATGTTACTCATTTTAAGTTATTCCATAGGAGTTTGGCGCTTTTTTTATTGTAGTGCTGACGCATTTAGGGAGTTAACATGGCATGTGCCACCATCTGTCATTATTACTGCCAGAGGAAGGTCTTCTTTTGACAGTCAACTAATAGACCGTTTACAGTGAAGGTGAGGTGCTAGTGGAGACTGATAAATGTTCTTGTTGTGTAGCATGTAAAACGGTGAACATCTTAATTCACACAACTGTTCAACTGTTGAAGCCCTTCCCGGTTTACAAGCTACACCGTAGGAAAACATACCTGTTTAGGTAGCACTTAACAGGTCACTTGGATACAGGACCTACAGCAGTGACATTGACTTGTGCAATGTAGTGGGCATAGGATACTTGGATTATATGGGCAAAACAATTTTTAGGCCTGATTAGCACGAGATACATCTGCCACATGACATCCTTTTTTTTTTTTGTTGAAATATTCATAACCTGGTGGTGGATGATGAAACGGTCATATACTGGCACAACCTGGTGATAAAGATTTATTAGCAGATTCTTCAATTCTGCTTTTTTTATATGCAAACTACACTCCATAATAGACTTTTCTTGTATCATATTTTCTGTGTACTTGATGATAGTGACCAGACTAGCTGCTCCCCCAACATAACCCAACCCTACTAGACATAGCTCTGCATCAGAGTGACACATTTACCATCATATAGCAGTGCACAAATGATACTTTTTAAATGTATTTATCTTCACGTCCTACTTCATGTTGACACCAGCTGCTCTCAGAGTGCCTGCAGACTCCAGGACACAGCAAGACAAAGCAAAGTTAATCCATTCCTAGATTACTTGATGCAATAAAACCAGATTGCAACTAGCAGAAACACAGCCTGTTTTCATCACGAAACACCAACAGTAACACTCTGCTGTGTAGTTTTTCTATATTTTGTTGAAAAGTGAGATTTTAAAGTACAACATTCACTTGGACCTCCATTGTTCTTGTTTTAGGGGTTGGAGTTTACTGTACATTAAGTTTGTGTGTTTTGACTTGAATTTACTGTATGATTTGTTTGGGATCGCCAATGTTTTGCAAATTGAGATATAGGTGCAAGATTCTCAGCATGCATCATTGTAGCTTTTCTCTGTAGCCATTTTCTGAATTTATATAATTCCAACTTTTTAATTTAGTCTAGAAATAGAGTAAAAGGAAACATTGTCATAACGGTGAGTAGTCAAGGTGATTCTAATTTTACCTTTGATTAAGCCAGTACCTAAACAGTGTATTTAGTGTAATTGGACCAAGCGTGCTTGAGTTAGTCCATGGATGTTGAGGCAATCACTGACCAAATTTGGACATTCAATGTTAGACTGGAAAGGTGAATTCGCTGACTGAATTTGCAAAGTTTTTCAAGTGTCTTTGAGTGTTATTAGTTGCCAGGGACCACTGTGTGATTGACTGCTGGATATATTATGTTTTTTTTGGGTTAAGAATTGATAAAAGGCTGGAAAAAGGTGGTACAAAACACTGTTGGGGGATTTTTCCTCAAGCAGTACTTGTGTATAATGAATCTGTTGTTTCTTAGTTGTCTTGGCATTCACACACAAATAACAAATGTTCTTTGCAAGACTTATGCCTACTGTTATGCACAAATGAACATACAATCATTATCACAAGCCCACCATTTTAGTGGTCCTAATAAATATTTTAGGCAAACTACAATGACCAGACGGTATAGTCTCACATAGTTCAGACTGATAGAAAGTGGAACATTGTGTTGCTAGTAAAATAGTTTATACTGTGTTGTCATGGCTTTGAACACAAAATATCACTGCTCCATTCAATTTAACGGAGTGCCCTCATGCCAAGGTGACTTACTTGATTTAATTTAATTTTGTTTTTCTGATTATTGTTTTTATATAGTTAGTCACTCTGTATGTCTGCAAATGGTGAAGCTGAAATCTTTGTGCAAAAACATTCAGGAGTATTTGATGGAATAGCACATTTTGTAAAAATGAATACAACAAATAAAAATGGAATGGATTCCAGATGTTCAGTGATTTGTCATGTTGACACAGACCACTGCAGATAAACCTGCTTTGGTTTGGCACCTTTTAATTATGCACAAAATGAACAAAACAATGTTATACTAAAAGATACTGTACATTAGTTTGTTTTTATATTAAGTGTTTCCTGGAGAAGGTGCTCTATTTTGGCTTCTCCAGAGACTTTCAGTGGGAGGTGAGATGCTGGAGTCTCCGCATGTGTATAGGATTCTCGGCTCTGGAATGCTGACGGGCAGACGGTCACCCAGCGAGGTCACCATGGGATGCACAGTCCCTTGTGGATGGATGGTAGGTTAACATCGAGATGGTTATTATAATAATAATAATAATAATAATAATGCATTCCACTTATACAGCGCTTTTCTGAGTACTCAAAAAATATTTGTGAACAAAGAGGTAAGGAAAACAGGTTGGAAAATAATAAAATAAATAAACCCATCATTAATGTTATCCCAGATGTTTCTGTGAGCCATTATTCAATCACGTTTGATTTGCTCTGCTCTGGTAGGTAATGGAATATAAATGAGGAGCTTAATCAAAGTGAAGTGTGTTGTTGATGTGGGGAAGGGCAGGGGGGCTTACTACATGAATTGGAGACATTAATTATGCAGTCTATAATGCAAATATGTGTATAAATCACATGTTTTTAGGTGAACTGACAGCACATAGTGCAATGCCTGTAAGTAGCAGGGTTCATTAGGTTTTAATTTGAATTTTTAATTCTTTAATTGAATTGCCCTTTTCTAAACTACTCAACTTCAACGTTGAAAAAAAGCTGTCCTGATCTACAGTATAGACTACAAAGTGACGCGGATATGCTGTAATGTATAGGCTCTCTAGACCACCAATTTTTATCTTTGTTATTAGGTCACCTAGGTATGTGCAAACACCCCCATTTTTCTTTTTTTCTTTTTATCATCTAATGGAAGGTCAACCAAACCCCGAATAATGTTATGAATGTGGGGCAAGCAAGCAGCGATTCATCTGTGATAGGTTGTGCGGGTGCGTGTGGTTAATGAAGGGTTATGTGACTCATTGGACACGGTCGCCAGACTCTCTTGACAGCTGCTGTGAAGTCACAGATCGATAGGTTCACAAGATCTGATCGATCTTACATCTGCGGCATGTATCGATCTCAACGTTGAGTATGCATTATAGAGAACTATGACCGAAAAGTAAAGCAGGCAGTAATGTAGGCTTTCTTAAATAATACGTGTTGTTGCTGTATGGATAATCGATATTGTGACCACTTAGCTACCATTAAAAACTCGCACAGTAGGCTAGCATTAATTCTGGCATCAGAATCATTAGAATGCCTATTGCGCCACCTTGCGAACAGTATAAATTATTACAATAACACAAAAAATGGCGACAAACATGTTTTCGTACTTTGGCCATGCATAGTTAACAAATATTGAATTAGACTAGAATCGAGTTGAATCTATTTGACGGGAAGAGCTTTTTCAAGGTAAAGATGGCTTGCATAGTCAATGTTTCGATTATGGACACGACTAGGGTACCGTAGTGTCATTATCTTTTGGGTTCAAATAATTGTAGCTAAATATGGGCCAAATCATAAACTGCGCTTTTGGAAGCGGTTTTGGAATTACTCAGGATTATGCCTTTCTCTCGTGTGGGTACTTGTGCAGGTGGAGGGACCATAATGTTTGTCACATATGTTGTAATGTGTTGTGTGACTTTCAGGTGACATGTCCAGGCTGGCTGTGGTGTGTGGAGGCTCCAGGGGGATCGGGAGGGCTGTGTCGAACATGCTGGCAGACCGGGGGTGCAGGGTGGCTGTGGTATCCAGGAGCAGCGACACCGCCCAGGCTACTGTGGCATCTCTGAAAGGAGGTACAGTAGTGGCACATTGTGGGTACAGAGTCGCCTCGGTTGGTCGCTGTTGAACCCAGCGGCGCTAACTCCTCGCTAGTGTCGTTTTATTGTATCCTATGCAATAACATCTTAACAATTTCTACATCAATACATATTATTTCCATACAGTATCATGGGTCATTAGGCTGTTATGCAAATTGTTCCAATTTCTATATTTCTGCCACAACAAATCTTATAGAGAAATTATTATTTAAATGATTATTAGGAGCTCACTGTATTCTTGTATTGGTGACTCACCTAATCAAAAACATCTTATTGTATTTTAGGAGACCATGTGGTTTTCAGTTGCGATGTTTCCAAGGAGCATGAGGTCCAGAAAACCTTTGAGGCCATTCAGAAGAGTTGTGGAAACATCTCGTATCTTGTGAATGCAGCTGCCATTAACAGGTTTGTTACTATACTGTGTATATCTGTGTTCGAGTACTAGCTTGTCATAACTTGGTGAACATTGAGTCTGACTTGTAATGTTGCGTCTGCTGTTGTACAGGGACGGTCTGTTATTGAGAACTAAGTCGCAGGACATGGTCGCCCTGCTTCATACTAACTTGCTGGGGACCATGCTGACCTGCAAGGCAGCCCTACGGAGCATGCTGCACTGTCAGGGAGCCGCCATTGTCAATATAGGTATACGGACTGTCCTAGTAGCGCTGGTAAACCTTTAGCCTTGTGTGGTACCATCTTGATCTCGCCAGCTACAGGTTGACTTCACTGCCAGTATCGGTCTGGAACCCCTTAATGCAAAAGCATTTGTCAACCCTTTTAGAAAACAATCAGCGGCTAGCTAACGTTTTTCGCAAGATGTCGACATCAGCGTACGTTGTACGTTTAGTCTGATTTTAAACTAATTGATTGGGTGAGATAAAGGAAGGTAGGGAAATCCTACGTATGGAAGTGATTGAAATGTATTAGCACTGCCTTGATGATGCCAGACTAATTCTTGCGGTGAAATTAAAATGGAGCTTGCGAGATCAGGATAGTCTCATGAGGCTGGCAAATCTGTGGCACACATAAACAATTATATTATACTAAATGTATTATTATTTCTGGCCACTAGTGGGCAGGCACCTGTAACAATTATATTATAATAAATGTATTGTTAATCCTGGCCACTAGTGGGCAGGCACACATAAACAATTATATTATACTAAATGTATTATTATTTCTGGCCACTAGTGGGCAGGCACACGTAAACAATTATATGATCCATCTATCCATCTTTATCCACTAATCCGGAGTCAGCTCCAGCAGGGGACCCAAACTTCCCTTTCCCGAGCCACATTAGCCAGCTCTGACTGGGGGATCCCGAGGCGTTCCCAGGCCAGTGTGGAGATATAATCTCTCCACCTTCTCCTGGGTCTTCCCCGAGGCCTCCTCCCTACTGGATGTGCCTGGAACACCTCCCAAGGGAGGTGCCCAAGGGGCATCCTTACCAGATGCCTGTATCACCTCAACTGGCTCCTTTCAATGCAAAGGAGTAGCGGCTCACCTTATCTCTAAGAGAGACGCCAGCCACCCTCCTGAGAAAATTATTATTATGAATAATTGTATTATTATTAAAAATTATATTATACAAAATGTAATATTAGTTCTGGCCACTAGGGAGCAGTCATGATCATTGTTCCAAAATAAAGTTATCCAAGTTAACCAGTACTTGCACACAAATGAAGGTTTGAATCCTGTCTGTAGGATCTGTCGTGGGCCGGAAGGGGAACGCTGGCCAGTGTGTTTACAGTGCCAGTAAGGCGGGACTGGAGGGCTTTACACGCTCCCTAGCTAAGGAGGTTGCATCGCGTCACATCAGGGTTAACCTGCTCGCTCCAGGTACTGTGACCCTGTTCCCTTGCTGCCACAGTATGTTCAACATTACTGACAAGGTGCACCCTTCCTCTCCCTATACACCAACTGCAGAGAACCTAGTGCTCAAACAATTATCCTCCCCCCCACCCCAAGGTTTCATCCGTACTGACATGACGGCAGGACTGAAGGAGGGAGAGGAGTGGCACTCCATTCCTCTAGGGAGGGTCGGGGAGCCAGAGGAAGTAGCTCAGGCCGCCTGGTTCCTGTTGGAGTCTCCGTATGTCACTGGGCAGGTGCTTGTGGTGGACGGTGGCCTGCAGCTGACCATATAGATACGGAGGACCTGACTTGGATGAAAGTACACAGTCAAGACTGAACACCAGATCATTTTATCTCTGATTACAACACACACTGAGGGAGTGCGATTTCATTCAATTGCAATTATTTTATTATATCTTCAGAGCACCTTTAACTATACAAACACACAGTACACACTTTTACAAACACAGGTACAATAAGAAGTGTTGGTTACTCTAACATGTATTTTTGTACACCATCTCTGAATGTGGTTGTATGACCCACAATCCTCCTTGCTGAGTCACTGTCTAGCAGTAGTGGGTGTGGCCTGGCTTGTGGGACAGTTGGTGGTGCTGACTGTGAGTCCAGCCCTGTTCAGCAGATTTAATACTGTTGCTTTTTCCATGACTTTGAGGCCAAAACTATCCTGTTTCATTCCCCCTCCTGCCCCATGAGACCCTCACGCAGATGGCATAGCCATAGGCCATTCCATCTCCAGACCCTTTCAGCCTTCTCTAAGGGGCCCCCAGGAGAGGAAAGTACTGCAGCTGGAGGGAATTAAGAGGTTGAAGGGGTATTTTTAGCTTTGGCAATGTTTTGAGGACTTGTGGTGTAGATTGATGGCATTGAAGGGAACTGTCTCTCTC
>JAODLL010041541.1:0-20879 GCA_026546735.1 Forbesichthys agassizii
GCCGGCGAGCCCTCCCTCTGGGCCTGGCTCCAGACGGGGGCCCCGGGCTTCCTCCGGGCAGGGTAACTCCTTCTCTTAGTGAGTTGTACATGGGGTCTTCTGAACCATTCTTAGTCTGGCCCCTCCCCTGAAACCACTTTGCCTTGAGAGACCCTACCTACCAGGAGCACTAGGCTCCAGACAACACAGCCCTCAGGTTCAGAGGGGCACCCAAACCTCTTCACCACGATAAAGTGATGGTTCCCGGAGAGGATACCATAATATGTTGACTTTAATTTATTATACTTTATTTTATGCGCCTTTTGTTATTAATGGAACCTGAATTGTCAAAAGCGTTTTAGCACTATCCGTACAGGTCTTAGTTTGTATTTGTTTTCCTCCATAAAGTGGGCTATATTTAGCTCTAGCTCAATGTCCTTAAACATAATTTATATTTGCAGACCATTTCCAAGATGTGTGTATATTATGCCAGGTTTGCTCTTTATCATTCATTGCGTATCGTGATTACATAGCAACTGATAATGTGTTTCACACATAACAGATGCAATCTATTATATGTGCGTAATGGCAGTGTGTTAATGGTCAGTTATATCACAGTGGAATGGTCAATAAGGTGTCGGTTTCCTGCTATCTAGCTTTGACTTGAAACCTTCCATTTGGCTTATCGTATCAGTAAATTAAAAAAAAGCTTTATCCTACTGTGTGCTTATGTGTCTGTTTTGTTGTGGGGACCTGCGTGTATGTGGGGACCTGCGTGTGTGTGTGTTTGAACACATGTAGACCTACAGTGGTATTTGCATTCATTTAAAACTCCCTAAACTATCCCGAGTATAAAGCACCATAGTAGCCACACACAACACATGGCATTCCATGCTTCTGTTCATGTTTGAAATCTTCTAAGGCCTTGAATGTTATTATGGGGAGAGCCAACAAATACTAGCTTGGCTCACAGGATGTGTGACCTCCAGGGAAGAGAAGCAGTGCAGCACAGAACATTCTCACAGGGTTTCAGGCTGCCTTTGATTGGTAATTACAGGATATAACTGCACACAGCCCACCCACACAATCACACTTACTCGGCAGCATGCAAACACATGCGGAAAATCTCTCTAACACACACACACAAATACACACGCAAAATTCACTTAACACCCACTGTGAACATATTAGCTATGTTCATAGATTTCAATTACACCTAACCACATTTACTTTGACTGATACTGTTCTTAAAACTTCAAACCGTTTGCTAGGTCTACTTATCTCACATCTACCAACCATATGCGTCAGAGCCACTTTAAAACAAACAAAACATCTATAATCTCCTTGAGATGCAGCTCAAATCTCAGTGTACTGTAAAACCACTCAATGCCTGTGAACTCATTTCTCAGTATACATATAAAAATGCATACAATATACTCTAGTACGAAGGAACCGGTATGTCGGCTTACTTTGTACGAGTGCTGGAAATTATTATGCTCTCAGAATTACCTGTGGAAAGCCATGTGTAGAAATTTTAATATTTAATTAACATAAGACTGTATGATGAGTTTTCTGTCATGATGTAAATAATGACGATAATAAAGTTACTAGAGTATAGGCTATTTCTAGTTTCTAGCATGCTTCAAGCATTTTATTTTATTTATAAAACAATCAAGCAAGTATGTAAACATTCATCAAAATGAAGGTTTCATGTAACAAGTAACATTTCAAGAAAAGTGTTCCTAACTAAGATTGAATCTAATCCTTGTGTTTTTCTTTATTTGTGTTGAATAGCAACACACACTCCCACAAAGCCACTTCTCCCCCAACTGTCTCCCTCAACTCAAACCCTTCATGCCTCCGCATGTGGCTTATGTGATTGGTTAAGAGAACAGGAAAGTCAGCCAATGGAAGGCAGTTGTCAGGCAGCCTGTGTCTCATTTCTCTTTTTCTTTTTTTTCTTCACACAGCTGTTCCATTGAAAAGCTACACAAGGTAACAAGCAGAGCCAATCCTCTATTTCTCTCACTCTCACAGACACACACACACACACCGTTTTTTTTTTAATTGAACATAAAATACTTCAGACACTTCCAAAACGACACAAAAATACGATTTTATATAATGGATATTTAATTTGCAGCATACATTATCAGACCTGCCACTACAACACTGGACATTTTGTTTTTGAAAATAAGCACAAAATATGTAATTGTGTTAGCTGCACAGAGAAATAAGGGGAGTAAAAACTCAACTCTGACCGTATATTTTCCTGCTTTGTTAAAAAAGATACATACAGCACTGTTAAAGAAAAAATCTCCACCCACACAAAAACACAACTGCATGCTTTCAAGCCTGTGGAGAAAAACAACTTATGTAAACAAAGGCTATATCGGCGCACTCTCTGACGTCAAACGAAGGATATAACGGCGGACAAGCTGAAATTACTCATTCTGTTTTCCCAAACCATATGTGAACATGGATTAAACAGAGTTAAAAATATCTTCACCCTGGAATGAGTTTTGCTAAAACTCTGTCACGCGTGACCGTATAAACCGTTGTGCGTGGATGAAAGCGTTGTATTTAAAAATAGCCATGTACGTGTGGACTAGGCACTTGTCCTTGTGTCCTGCCAGCCTTGATTAGCAGCGCGACAGATTGCTTAATAGCTTCGGAGAATTGTTAACCAGACTTAATAACCCACATCAACCAGAAAAAAACCCTGTCTGTCCATCTGTCCAACACATCCTAAGTAATACGGTCAACAGTACTCACATTAGTGGTCATATGGTGTATGTATGCAATTTCCTTTGACATAGCTGAATCAGAATGCCTCCCAAACGTGGCAGATATATAAAAAACATTTTAAAAAACAGATGTGCTTTTGCTGGATTAAACAACGGTATGTTTTACACAGACACTAGCATATGGTGAGCTTTTCTCGCCTGACAATCGATTGCCAGCTGGGTATACACATATTTATGAATATAGACATGTGACTGTCACATATGTGCATGTGTCTCTCTCTCACACACGCACGCACACACACACATTCACTCACACCCACACACGCACACACAGCAGGGTTTAGTGGCAGTTGTCGTGACTACTGCTCAGATAGTTCAAGTTCAACAGCATATGTAAGCCAATGCAGAAGTCATGCTTAGCAGTTGGCATTGCAGCGATTCAGCTGAACCAGTCAGCTGTTGCAAACTAAATGAAAACAATATTCCTCCACGCCCTCCGTAGCGCTGAGATACTACTAACTACTGCCCAACATTGGTGATGGCATCCCATTCTTCAACCAGCATTTGTCACAAGTCAGCTAGCATGTGTTCACAAATGTCGTTACTTTTTTTCTGCCAAATACATTTCTTAAAAGACCAGATTTTACACACTACCTCATTAAATTAATATTGATCTTTTATACATCACTGATTCAGTTTGTCAGTTAAAGGTATAGTCAGCTATTGCAAGCTTATAAGCTAATACACTTGCACTACGCTTTGTTTCACAATGCGTTTGTTTCAATGTGTGAGGCGGCACTGCGGAGGGGCATTGTTTTTATTTGAGCTCAAAGTCAGCAAGCGCTCTTCAAAATAACTGACCCTGCCTTTAATAAGCAATGTTAGGACCTGAGCTTGCTTTGAATTGCATGTCCTGACTGAGGATGCTAATAAGGCTAGAGTGGCCTACAAAGAAATAGCTTGTTTGTATTAGTTACTCATACATGAAAGGGATCTTGCATAGGTGTTGTGTTGCCTTGGCTTTTTAAAAATTATTTTCCATAATAAGCGTTCATCCTGTCCTCTACACTCCTTGTTCTGTCTGTTCCTATTAGCGTGGCATGTTCAGCGGACATGAAGAACCTCTAAGCAAAACAAAGCCACAAGCTTAATTGGCAAGTGTTATTCTAGACGTGGTCCTATATATTTTAAACTCAATCAGAAGACAGAGTGTATAGACAAACACAAATACAAAAAACAAGACATTCATCCATAAAACAAACAAAAAGAATGTCTCTGAATTATAATTATCTTCAAATGTAGGTTTTGGTGGTGAACATAATCAGAAATTGGATCGTCAATGTTTGTTCATATTTACCTGCTTCTACTGCTTGGCAGATAGCAGAGCTATTCATGGAGAAAGAGTGTTTGCTATCAGATTAAAGCCAGGTACTGTTCTCACTACCAGACATAGAAAATGAATAGAATGAGAGAGTGAATATGTGCAATTAGTCATGACTGCATCCTCTGTTATAATGAATATTTAATGTAATGCGTTCAGTGCAACGTAATTGTCCGCTGCCTGTTTAGAACATTGAGTGCAGGCACCTGAAGACCACTCGCTGGTAGCTAAAGAAGTGGCTAGACGTCCGCCCCTGTTGTGTGTTGTTGCCTGGACAGCGCACATGCACACACACACACACACACCATGCTAATGTGGCTCTCTGTGGCTGATGAATTGATTGCAGTTTGTGACCTCTGACCTTTACCCTTGTTAACCTCCCATCCGTCTCATGTAGCTCAGAGCAGGTGGGTTAACTGTAACACTGGCTCTGTTTAAATATGTCTATTGCTTTCATTCATCTCGCTTAAATGTTAGATTTAGCATTGTACGTGCTCACAATTATTTGGGGGCATGAAGCGAAAATATGGATGTTAAGTCTTTTTAAGTTTAAAATGTGTTTAAGAGCCCCATGGCAGTTGGTGCTGAGGGAAGTGATGCTTGAGAAAGATTGATGATATGAACTCATCAACACAAAAATGGTTTTCCTTCAGAAGCTCTGCCCCAACAATTTATAAACACATTGCCATGGCAATGTGTTGTATGGTGCAGTCTGCACCAATTTGCTTGTGTTGCTATTTACAGAGCCAGGGCTGTGTGGAACCATCACATTTTTTTTTGCAGTGCACAGTTATCATTTAGGCCACCTAAACACACACATACACCCACATCCTCTATCACACACACACATCGTACGCACATGTAGGGCACACTTTACACTGCATACACACTCAGTCAGACCCCCACCCTCATATAAAGACATACTGTATGGTGGATCGTTGGTGGTGACTGACACCCCCAGCCACTGGGAGGCAGTACAGTATAAGAAACATTCATTCATTCATTCATTCATTCATTCATGCAGGGGCTTACTCCATCTTTAAGGTTGTCAGAGGTTTCTCAGCATGACATCACTCTACTGATGCCACCCAAAAAACTGTAACTAAGTATTTTAACTGTAAAATATCACAGATTGTTTTACATCACAGATATATTTGACCCAGTTGGGAAAACTATTTGCAGAAAATATTATTCACAAGCATTGTTACACAAGAGAATGTTTTCAGATACTGTTGTATCAAAGTTTAGAGATAAGCATATGCTCAGGCAGAGAATCTTTGTTGTTATAGTTGGTGAGTTGACAATAAAATCACGTAGGAAATGTAATTCCTATTTACATCAGTGATAAATAAGATAAACCTTAACACACCCGCACACACATACCATGTTAATTTGCACTCCACCCCTCATTCTTTCATTATTGCTGCTTTTCACACGGTTTTCTTAAGTATTAAATCACCCTTCACAGGAAATGTGATGCTAAAGCCTTAAGGTGTAAAGGTACGTGTGGGTCCTCATTGCAATTAACATATTTCACTTGTATTCTTTACAGGCAGGTTTATAAAAATTGTTAATTCCACATGTATGAACGTGTCAACATAACGTGATCATACATAACGGCATCATCATATGATGCCAATCCGATGTAAAAATTGTGATATTTGTGGTTGTATGTCGCCCCCTGGTGATAATACATTAAATTGTAAATATTACCTTAAGGGCTACATCGTGTATTTTAAAATGTACGGATTTGTTGGTCCTTGTTGGTGCATAGTTAAATTGTATAAATTCACTTCTATGTCAATATTGCTGCAATTAACACAAGATTAAACACACATTTGTGCAGGGCAGAGTCTACTAACTACTAAGTATGTTTGTTTTTTATCACCTTTGTAAAGAAGGGAGTTTGAGTCTGTTGGCTTTACTTTTTTTCCTATGTTCAATAAATTTTCTATTCAAATCTAATTCGAAATATAAAAATATGTAATTTGATTTCAGATACATTACTGAATAACATTTAGATGTTTTAGCTCTAACAGATTAGAAAATGTATTATAACTTTTCATTTGTTTGAAGTGAGTTAACCATAAAACACATTTAGGGTAAAACTAATCTGAGGTGGATGTGCCTCGCCTCTGTCTGAATGCATTTGTTTTTTAATCCTCTTTTTTATGATATTGTTTGTTAAAATAAAAAACGCATGAGGCAGATGTATGTGAAATACAAGCTTTGGGAAGAGAATAGCTTTTAAAAATGCATTGCCATATTTTAAAAATTGCAATTAATTTCCAATATATATAAAGTTTAATCAAAAGGTGAATAAAAATGTTGTTGGCAAGTGCTTGATTTGTGCTGGATACAAATGTGTATGTTTGTACTGCTAGTGTTGTTGAGATTCGTAAACAATATTAGCCTGTGACATCAATCTGCACCCATTGTTTTTTATGTCACCATGTTTGCATTAAGACATATACATGTGTAGCCTGACTGTAGAGTACACATCCCCTCTTCCTCAAAACTAGTATTGTGAATTAGCATATGATTCAGAGGTTAAGCAGCTTATAGGAACCACTTGTCACCCTTGTGTAACCACTGGGATGCTAATGTGTCATTAGAAAAGGGCAAACAGAAGCCACCCTATAAACCGTCTGACCTCTGACCTTCCACTGGACGAGAGATATTTTCCCGCTATTGATCTTTCAGATTCTTCTGACGTGGCGTGCAGGTGTGAGGGTATTTAAAGAATCATTACCTATGACTCATCCACTGGCTCATAGTGATGTGCATGAAACTCTCCTATGCATATGACCTATAGGGGCTCTACAATAGGTAATTCAATTACCTATTCCCCTCCATTAGTGGGGTTTGTGTATGTGAGTTAGGACTGCTTAGAGTCTTGGACTCATTCTATGGAATTGAATGGTGTGTTTCACCATAATATCTTAGACAAAACCAAGACTGAGGTTTGACATATTTGCATCAGGTAAGAAAGAAACTACATCTGTACATCTGACTTGCAATGACTTTGTTGTATGGTGGATATTAGTTAAGAGATGTACTGTAATTGTTATGTACTATAAAATAAAGAAGAAAAGAAGAAAACAAACCTGAAAATAATTTTTAAAAAACAAGATACATATTAACAAGAGTGCTTTAGTATAATGTATTGTTTATTATTAAAATGCTAAAACATTACATTCTTACCCTTCAAGAATGTGATTATTCATTTGATGTTACCATGTTATCCTGCAGATGAAATGGAAGCATTGTCTCTTCTGTTAGTTGTACATGTGGCATCTGGATATGCCTACCAACAGCAACCCAGTAAGTTCAGCAATATTTAATATTTACTACAAACAATGGAGCTGTGTACAAAATATATTTTAGCAAGGATATGGACTTTTAGGAATGTGCTGTAGTAATCCTAGGCTGTAACACACCCGCTGTAAGCTTTTGATAGAAAATGCATGTAGAGCACTTAGCCGTAACTTGTATATTATTTTTACATTTGTGCTGCTATAATGTTTGATTGATTTTGAAAATATACGACAGTAAAATGAAAGAAACTGTTATTTAATGGCTTCCGTCTGTATTGCAGGACTACCTTTTGCAGAAATAGCTCAATTCGGCCAAGACACTGACTCATGGTCAGATAGGGATGACAGATATAAAGCTGTCATTTCTCAGGCAGACACACAAACAGATGATGTGGAGAGCAGAGAATATGTACACGCCACAAACTTCAACAGAAGTTATGTGTTAAACGAAATGGAGCATGGTTTGATACAGGAAACTAACTCTGAAAAGACCAAGAAACCGGAGGATGGAACCACAGGAAAAACACTGGCTAGATACACAGAGAGAGGAACCATAAATACGCATGACCGCGGAAAGAGATCGAGCAGGTTGGTGGCGGGGATGGATGTATATGAAGAGAATCGGGCAGGTATTCATGCCGTCACAAGGACGCCGTTCACCGGCGACCTAAATATGGAGGTAACAAAGCAAAACTGGACATTATCCTCTCATGCGGAGAAGGAAGTGGCAGCTCCTATCACACAGTTTATACCTCAATCTAGATTTCCTCCTGGCTCTCCACCCCTTATTCATAATGATAATGGCTTCACACCACCTGATGTGACTCTCCCTCCTGCCAACCAGGACCTTTTTTTTTTCTCCAGTGTCACCCCTCCCACCCATGCAACCACCAATCAGGTTGTAGTATTTCTGGGTGCAGAGATGGAGGACTATGTCATTTTGTTTGGAGAAGATCTCACCAACATGTCGAATGCGACTGAGGATCAACAACATCTTCTGAAGGGAATGGGGTCAGAGGTCAAATTTGGTTCAGCAACCAAAGCATCGGTCGGCAGTGAAAAGCTTGACGAGGTCAGAGTCAAACATCTAGAGGTAGTGGAAAAATCTGCAGCAAAGGAGCAGCAAATTGCTCTAAAGATAAAATACAGGAAAAAACACAAGAAGAACCAAGTTAGCCCCACAGATGAGCCAAAACCTAGTTTGGAGATCAAGAAAAAAAATACGATAATCCACCATGAAGATACAAAGAGACAAGGAATACCATCAAGGCCTAAAGGACCATTTAAAACTCCAAACCTATCAAATACACATAAACCTATTGAAAAATCCAGCAAATCGAATTCCACTTATAAGCCAATATTTACCTCTAGGTTGATAACAGCAAGCACATTTACACCTGTCCTGCTTTCTGCTAAACCAACAGCTCTAACACAGACAAGACAACAAAAAAACATAAAAAGAAAGAATAAAAAAAACAAAAAGAAAGATAAGTCCAAGAGAAATAAAGACAAAAATGGCATTACAACAACGATTGTGGCCAAGGTTCCCACGCCAACATATTTCCCCTACTTCAAAGACAACTATTGTCCACCAGAGTGTGCATGTTACGGAAGGTAAGCATGTCTTGACTATAATGTCCATATTACGTATGTAAATGACCTGATATTATGGTAAATAACAGGTTGAATGGCATGTGTCTCTGGTGTACAGAAAATAATCACTTTAATAGCTCAAGCCATTTAAATGTTCAGGAAACAGAGGAACCTGGGACAAATGAATACGTTGTAGTTACAAATGTGTTGCAGTTGTGTTACTTGAGATTCAATAAACACATTTGTATTTGAAAAAGGATAAGAAAGAAAGAAAGAAAGAAGAAAGACCCCTTAGTTGCAATATACACACTACTTGACCTCAAAGCTGACTTTTAATGGATGAAACCAAGCTGGTGGATTAGTACTTAACAGTGTGAGACCAGAAGTACTATAGCAGGAGGTGTGGGAGCTATTCAGCACCCAGGTACAGATGTGGCACATACACATTCACCTGAATTGAGTCTGAATGCTTCTCCTATTGTTTTTCAGAGTGGTCCAATGTTCAGACAAAGGTGTGGACAAGCTTCCTTACGGCATTCCCTACAATGCCCGCTACATCCTTCTCATGAACAATCGCATAGATAGCATACAGCTAGACCTTCTCAAGGAATATGTTTCTATGGAGTTTCTGGTGCTAAGCAACAATCGGCTAATGGATGCGACAATAGAGGGGGGGTTCGAGGGGATCCCGGCACTGAAGCGTCTGTTTTTGGACAAGAACTTCCTACAAAGCATTCCGACTGACCTTCCTGGTTCTCTTGAGGAGCTGCGCCTGGACAATAACCGTTTGAGTGTCATGTCTGAGGCTGTCTGGTCTCGGTGCCCTGGCCTGCTGGTTCTCAGTCTCCGAAACAACAGCCTGGGTTCTGAATCACTCCCCGATGGAGTCCTCTCTACTCTGGGAAAGCTGCGCACCTTAAGCCTGGACCACAACCAGTTAGCTTCAGTTCCATTGGGGCTACCACTGTCCATCAAGGAGCTCTACCTCAGAGGAAACCGGATCCAGGGGTTCCGTGGAGGGGTCTTCACAGGGACATCTCAGCTGGTCATCCTAGATCTGAGTGCTAACAAACTCACAAACAAGGGTCTACTCCGGGAGTCTCTCATCAACTCACTTCACTTAGAAAGCCTCAATTTAGAAGGCAACTATCTGAAACAGGTGCCACGACACCTTCCCTCTTCGCTGATAACCCTGAACCTTGAGGGAAACCTCATATCATCCATAAACAAAGCCACCTTCCTTCTCCTGCCAAACTTAGAACATTTGGGCCTGGCCAGGAATACCATCTCCAAAGTGGCACCAGGTGCCTTCAGGAAACTACAGGTGTTGCATCAGCTAGACCTGTGCCACAACGCCTTGCGTCAAGTGCCCAGGCAGTTGCCCCAGAGCTTGTATTCTGCTGCGCTGAATCACAACGAGATCCAGTCTGTGCCTCGTGACGCTTTCTGCTGGGGTGGACAGACGATTAGCAAGCTTGTACGAGTGCAGCTGGAACACAATCTAATAGAGCTGGGGAATATAGATGTAGAGGCTTTTAGATGTCTGAGGGGATTCCAAGTGGTGCACTTCTATTAAGTACTGGAGCCAAGGAGGTGGATCTGAACTTTAAAGAACAATATGTCTATACAGAGACTATGACTAGATTAATTATATGTGTTCCATTAAAGACTCACTATATTAATTGAGAATGGTAGAAAAAAAAGAAAAAATACTAATAGTTTGTGCAATACAGTATATATGCCCTTTTGAGTAGTTCCTTGAAAATATTTAAAGCAAAATCTCATTTCCTGCATTTTATCCCAACATGTTTGACAGCTTTAAAACTGAAATACAGCATGTTGCATTATGAAAGTCCCATTTTTTAATACATTTAATTTACTTAGAATGTGTTTATTTACCAGGGAATATAACTCCAGACATATACATTACAATTATTGATTTCACTTACTGAACTGTACTGTAATTGGTCTTAAAGAGTTATGGACAATGGCTAACATCAAATACATTAATTTGTTCCTGCCAGTAATGCTTTTCTCTAATAGCTCTAAAACAAAACCACCTAAATGTTCTAGGCTGAAATTCAACATAGTGTTCAACATGATGTTGTTTACTTGCAGATTGTATTGTATTTTCTGGCTGGTGGTTATTGAAGGAAACTGGTAAGATTTTTTTTGATTGGGTTTGCTGGCAAATGTGAAGTCTTGTTAAAGACAGCATTAACAAATGTCCCATTGACCCTAATGAGCTTTTCAAAGTTTTAAGTTTTCAAAGTTTTATACGGCACTGTGTCTACTTTGAGAAATCAAATTAACACAAGTACAACATAAATACATTTTATTATATCAGTGATGCATTATACTCTAGCAACAGAGGTGTTATTACATCCAAAGATGCTGTTCCAAAATAAGTTTTCACTCATATTTGCCAAGCATACAAATTATATTATGATCCAGTATTTGTACTTGAGCTATTTAGTTCCCATTTACTACTAACCTCATGCATTTCAGCCATGAACAATCTACTGTATATACTATACTGTCTGAATACTTAAAACAACAACAAGAGTTGTTATGCCTACATAACAACCCATGTACCCTTAGTGTAGGGATTGGTCATTCCTACACTGAGGTTAGTGGGTACAAGGGGATATACAGCGCCCTCGTTTATGTACGTGGGAGTTAAGTATACAGCACCCTTGTATGTGTACAAGGGTGTCTTGGTAATTAACTAAACTGCTACTTGAAAATGTGCTTCCTCCACCAGATTAGCATGGTGCTAAACCATGGTTCTGACATTATAACATAGCAACAAAAATTATGTTTAAATGTCTCTTATATTTCTTTTATCTGATTCTTTTAACCATTTTAACGTATATCATTTCAGTATCATGTTATGTATCTTTATTGTATTCTTTTATGCACCTGTTTTAATTTTAATTTTATAAATTTTTGTATCTGATTGCTTTAACCATTTTTTATTAATGTGTCTGTATTTGTTCATGGGAAGCACAACTGTACATCTATTCCCTCGCTGTAAAGCACTTTGAAATGTAATTCTGTATGAAAAGTGCTATATAAATAAAGATTATTATTAATATTATTATTATTATTATTATTATTATAACAACTGTTGGGGGATTTGTGCAAGATGCGCTTGATAACATATAGATTTCTGTTCACTCTGACTTATTTCTCATTCAAAATATCAATAAATACTGGACACTACTGGAAGACTAGTTTTAGCATCAAAAGATTCTAAAACACCACTAGATGGCACCACTAGATGGCAATCGCGTATAATAGCTTTGAGCGCAAGGAGTTTAAAGCATGTTCTACAGGAGACGACACAGTACTAACGTAATGCTGAGCTCCACTGAAATATGAAATATTAAATTGTGGCAATAAAAATGCATATGCTTCAGAAAGTTTATCATGTATTTAGGGATCACACCAGACTGGAAACTCAGTGAAGCATGCACACACACACACACACACACTTTCTGAAAGTGAGAATATTCTACCTGAATATGAGCCTGGAAAGAAATACAAGATCATTAGCAACAAACGTCATTTTTCCTACAAGGTACGCCCATAAAGGGGAAGGGGGGGAGAGAAAGGAGAGAGAGAAAGTGTAGGAAAAGCAAACAGAGAGAAAAAGTGTAATTATGTTCAATATTGGGCTTTTTAACAAAAAGCATTAGCCTACGTGGAGATGTCTCTCTCTCTCTCTCTCTCTCTCTCTCTCTCTCTCTCTCTCTCTCTCTCTCTCTCTCTCTCTCTCTCTCTCTCACACACACACACAGACGCAAATTCAGCTACGTGGCACTCACTGCTCGTACATAGGAGCAAGGGGAGGAGAGGTGAGGGGAGGAGGGGGGAGGGGTGTTATGAGGTATGCAGGCTCCTCTGGCTCAGCGCGGAGGACCAGAAGGAAGGGCGTCTTGAGGAGGGAGCTCACCAGCACCTCCCTAAGGTCCAGCGGGACCCAGACAAACCGACCCCCCCTCCTCCCCTTTCACCCGTATGCACGGTCAAGATACAGTGTGCTATGCTATACACACACGTGGAAATGCAGGTTCTATACCTTATGTGTTAGCTAGCTTCATACTGTATACGCACACGTTTCATGGTTGAGGCGTTGACGAGTCACCATTCATACACTGTTGAACTGTTTTAATGTGTTGGCAAACGGCAGCTTTATTTAAGAAGCTCCTTATCCTGTCTGTAGGTTTGTCCCATACATAACGTATGCTGGATTTACAAGGATTACAAGTAAGGCTTGCTCTTCTGCTTCTGTCCATCCAAGTATTGTGATTTTGTGCCTTGGAAATGTTACAGATTCTGCTTTCGCTGTCTATTTGATGGCCAATTCACCTGTTGGGTTTGTTGATCTTTCTGTTGGTAAAGGCCTCTTAATGTCACAAATAAACAGGATTACCCTTTCTTGCTTTATTTATTTTCTATATATATATAAATATATGCATCTATGTATTTATGTATCTATGTATCTGTGCACATGTTAAAATACTGGGATATTATAAGCTCTATAAAATATATACAGTATTGTTAAGCCTCAGTTAGTATCACTAGTATGTGTAATGTGAACCATGCTTGAGTTAAAGTAACTTGGTTAGACTGAAGAGAAAAAATAAAGGAGGAAACAAAATGGGGAGCGGGATTTTAAACCACACCCTAGTAGATGTGAGCCAGACAGACAAACAGACACAATACTCTTCAGCCATGACGCTTCTTTTAAAAATGTGTGTTTTTTTTATACCCATGGCACATTGGGTGTGTTGATGGAGATGCGCTGCTTTTAAGGGGTTTTTGGTCAAATACTCTCCCATGACGTCTCGGTGACGTACATTCATCTTGGGCATCCACTTGTGCATGAATGTTTCAGCCGTAACTGTGTACCTCTATATGCATACATAACGGTGAACTGTGGTAAAGGAATTTGCAGCCTCTGTTTCTCAGAGCACCACATCCGTAAAGAGCAGGCTGCTGTTCCACGGGCCACAGGGAGGTGGCGCAAGAGCCAGCCGAGTGAAAAGGGGTGTGTGGGGGAGGGGGAGGGAGAAAATCAGGGAGGAGGGGATAGAGAGAGAAACCATGGGAGCCAGGCGGACCTCTATAGTGCACACAAACGGCCCATCAGCTGCTCCCTGAGCAGGAGCTGCACTGACTCGTCCTATTCATCTAAATGAATGCAAGTGCGCACGCATGCATGTGCACACACACACACACAGGGCAGACTCTGCACATGCATTACCATTGGATTCTGGTGCACGCATGCACAGACAAGCAAAATGTGTATCATCAAACTGTGCATCCACAGTAAGCAGACATGCAGATGCCTGTTTATAATTTAATGTACAGATCCAACAGACCCTCTCTCTCTCACACACACGCACACGCGCACGCACACACACGCACGCACACACACTGCCATGTACACTTGTATGGTTGTTTCAGTGTGAGTCCACAAGGGGGCCAGCGTGTGTTCCTCTTTCCCAGGAGAACAGACTTTTTAAATCAACGTTTCTACAAACATCTGTCCGCATACCCCTACAGGTAGGTACGTGGAAATACATGGAAATACACATTTTGTAAGACTATTTGTACAAATAATATTTATATTTATTTATGTATATTTACATGAATAAAGAATAAAGAAAGAAATATCAACTCTTTGTAAATCAATGTAATGCATGCGCTTATGTTCAATCAACTACTGCAAAATTACACCGCAATAATAAATAAGAAGGCATCTGTGAATACTGATAGCTATATATGAAAAACAGCAGATACAATTACGATCTTGAGTGATGCAATGCAACAGTTACTGTGTCAATCACAGGTGTGTTCATCCACCTACTAGTCTGAAAGACAACAGAGAGAGAATTAAAGATTGGTGTTTTGTTTTATTTTGGCATACAACGTCATTTGGACCTGATTCTGTTGGCTTCTTTCTCTTTTACAGTTTGGAATGGTGGCTTGATCTTTCGCTGTGGGTGGCTAGGCATGCACACACCAAGGTCATCGTCAAACCACAATAAACCTGTTGCTCAGATCACACAAATCTAGACTGTGTGGGCTTGACTACGTGTGTTTAGTGCCATAAAAAACTGGAGGTGCTGAAAGCACCTCACACGAAGTCCAAACAGCCAGAATTAGACGACACTTATCACTTGGACATGTCTGAAGGACCCACATGCCTTTCGACATGACACTGACACACTATACAGTACTATATACATGAAGCAACACTGGTTTTCATTTGTTAATAGTAATCATGTTGTGTAAGCGTGTCAGATTTCTTTAAAGTTCTGCCAGTCCACAGATGTTATACTTTCTTTTTTTAATTTCTAGCCTCTAACAGCTGGATCAGTCCAAGGTAAGATACAGGTGTCAAGAAAAATGTGAATGAAACATCAAAACCACATCCATCGTTTACCGCACGTCTGCTTGTCCTTGCTGTATGGTACGGCGGCCATTATGCAGGGTTCCTCCAACACAGGAGTACATGTCATTCAATGAAACAGCTTTATTTCAAATAGCTCAATAATTTACAATTGAAAAGAGGGAACGCTTTAGTCAATGACAAGAGATCACATAAGTAATGAACATATTGCGAGGGATCACATGACCCATTGGCATCTGTAAAGTTACCTATTGGCTTCTTAACCTGCTGTCTGAATACAATCGGTAATGTCACAGTCACAGCATCCATAATTTAAAATCCCTTTGTCTCCTTTCTTTACTTTATTTTCCATGTCTACTGTTGCCATGTTACCGCCCTTAATCAAAGTCTAGACAGATTGGTATAAGGCTAACCCTTTTACCACTAACAAAACAATGTCAAAATAACCAGACTGGCACAGAGTAAATAAGAAGAAGAATTTAGAAACCTTGTGGCTGGTACAGTACAAGTCTCAGGAAGAAAACTAGGACATGGGTTTTCCATGAGCAGCAGACATTACCTAAGAAATCATTCGCTCACTTCCATTTTTACTGATGTTCGTTATGAATGTCAGCGTTGAAAAGAAAAAGGAATACCAAGCCAACTGACTATGTTACAGGGACATGTTTGGAAATAACTAATGTCCAAGCCCATTTAGATCAGGTGAAATGTGTTATATAGCAATGCACGACCTTAATGAATTACCTTTGGATTAACTAATATATCAACTGACATTACTAGGAATATTCGATATAGCACAGCCATGAAAAAGGCAATAGAACACCAAACATTCCTGTTTTGGTCCCTCTAATTTGACAGCAATTACTATTCCTGTAATCCAATATGATTAAAATTAGAGGTGATCCCAACACAGACTTAACATGCGGGGGTGGGGTTGGTGGAGAATCTCCTGTATAGTAGGTTAGTAATGAAGGGTCGTTGGCAGTAATACTGAGAATAGGCAAGTCTAGACCAGAAAATATACCATTCTAATGGATTAAGTTACAAAGATGTGAAAGTTCTAAATGGAAATTGTTCACAGACCGACTGTTTTATAATGTTTTTCTAAAGGTGTGATGTCTGGCCCATCCTGGTTTGATCAATGAGCTTACATGCTTTACATCATTTACACTTGTAAATGTGTACAAATGTATCTGCTATCAAATATATGTCACAATAATATTCATAATACTTAACTAAGGCCCTATAAATGTCATGTTGTGAGTATACAGTATACAGATAGATTTTCTCTTATTTTCTTGTTAAATGATTGCTCTGAAGGTAGTTGTATTTATTTGCATGTGATAAAATATCACATTTTAGTCCATTACAGGTCCTTAAGGAATAACTTTACCCAAGATAAAATGCAAATGCATGTATGCCAAGTGTGCGTGGGTAAAATATGAATTCACAAGTGAATTGAATTGAATCCAAAACTGTAGCAATGCCAGAATTGGCGTGCCATTTATTTTGTTCCTACCATGCCAAGTATATGAAACCAGTTTTATAAATGGTCTCATCACTTTGTTAATTATTATTTTATCCATACTGTATTTATTGTGAGGATTCTATTGCCAAGACTAGCATCTTCCCAAGCTTTCTTCCAGCAGGATCAAAGTGGATCAGGGGATGTTAAACACAGGGGAATTATGGAAAAATGTATTGTGGGTGAAACTGATGCCAGTGGATCATAAGGCTTTTTCTTTACTGTGATTCTGCTCCACATTTCCATGCCTAGCAAGGATACACTAACGAACTTAGTGTTTTTCTTTCAAATCTGATATATCAGTGATATAAGTAAATGTTCCTAAACGTTATTAGCCACATGACAGACTATTAATGTAACCAAACATGCAATCTAGGAACAGATTTGCTGGGATCCAGTAATTCAGCGTTACCTGGTTTGTATTTGGTGTAATATTGGATCTGTATGCAACAACATGTTTTATGGCTTTCTTGACTCTTTGTCCTTTCAACAGCTGGTTGTCGTCAGTGTGGTAGAGGCCCTAAGTCTGCGCTTTTGTATCCGTCACTGTTTCTGATTACAATTTACATAGCGCCAAAGAGGCATTGTTCCTCTCCTTTTCCTGTCCTTTATTCTTGTCTTGGTTGACATTTAGCTGTGTCACACCAACCATACACGGCACATGCATTCATGCACCACATTTATAGCACATGTATAAGAATTGTGGATTATGTTTTAAGATACATTTATTAAGCTACTTGTCTGCTGTACCCTCCCTTTGCGTGTCTGTTTCTGTGCAACTGCTTGCTGTAACTTTCCTATGTTGAGACTTTTAATATAATCAAGATATTTGCTGACTCAGTTCTAAATCCTCCGGCGTTTTAGCATTCACCCGGCTTTTTCTGTTTTGGTCCAAGGCCTTAAACTTTGACCTTGACCTAATTTCTGTACTGCCGTTAGATAACTAAACTAGGGCAAAACTTTTTTTTTTTTAAATAATTTAAAATATATATATATATATATATATATATATAACATTCTAAGCAAGTGTTTTCCAACTTTTCCATGGAGTCTATTTATGTAGATATATGGATTGATGGAAACACTGAACTGTAACCACCACTGATGAATTCAGACTCTGTCAAGCTTCTTCAGTAAATTATAATTATTTTCATTTGTGTTCACAATTGCTTGTGTTTTTGTTTGAAACTCCAGAAGAACATGCACACTATTCATCTCCACACCCTCCCATACCCACATCATATAATTCTACCTATCTCCCATCATTATCACAAATTGTATTTCTAAACTTAAACAGCAGTGACGATGTGGGGTTCCTGGGGAACTATAACGCAGATAGAGTACACGGGGGTTCATATTTGAAAGGTATAATAAGTGATTGTAAGCTAATACACTTTTTTAAAATTCATCAAATATTTCCTTGCTAGCATACTGCTTGCTAGCTTACTTACTCTGTGCGTGCTGAACATATTATCCTGTACTTCTCCACAGCCAGATAAATAGGAACACAAACAAAGTGGTGCAGACCACACAACAACAACAATACTAATCTTAATGTTTCCAATGTTTGAGGCGGAGCGGAGCTTCCGAGGGAGCACCTGAAGGAAGACGTGTTATTGTTTTGATTTGATTTGAGTTCAAACTTAGCATTCTCCAGATTGACTGACCCTACCTTTAATAAAAGAGTGTTTGTAACTTTTAATGAGGCGTGTGTCATTTTCTAACAGTCCTGTATGGGAAATGTTTGGCCACAATGGTGTGGAGAGGGAAGGTGGAAACACACTGACCACAGTGTTTTTATGCATGTGCCTCATCTGTTGTAGACTTACTGTAAACACACACGCTTGGATATCAATGTGAAATATCCTAGAAGAACAGGCAAACTCCTGAGTAAACATAGACCGATCCAAGAGCATCTGACAGATCCTTTGGCCCTTTGTATTTTTAAGAACAGTCATATCCATCCAGATTGAACCAGTCACACATTCTGGACAGTCCAATAAATAGAATCCTAGAGTAATTCATTGGAAAAGGCTACCTGCCCTGCTGATGCCAATAGTACATTGGTTGCTTTATTGCTGCTAGGTAGGTATGTGAAAAACCACTGCACAAACAGTCCACTTCTTCCATATTTCGCTTGCAGATTTGGAGCCTTCGCAGCATCTTGGAAGGGTGTATGAGAACACTGGAGATGGGTTCGACCACAATTCATCCGTTCCATGCAAAACTGGTTTGCCAGTCACCACAGATGAATTATCTAGAGTCTGGGGCAGAACAGATGTGGCCAACACCTAACCGCCTCCACAGCTTTCTCTTTCTCTGCCATTGTCCTTCACTCTCTTTCCATCTCTCCTTTTCACTTTTTATGCCTTTTGCCATTTCTGTCCTCTTTTACAGTGTGCATTCTATTCCACTGGTTCCTATCGCTGTAATCCCATTTCAACCCCATGTGACATATGGAATGTGTGTCTGCATCACAGGTGGTATAAGAAATATAGAATATGTTAGGCTGTAGTTGTAGTTTCTTTGAGGTATTTGGAGCCATTCAAATGATGTACCGTAATAAATAAAGATAACACCTGAAGTGAAAGTCCAAATAAAAATGCACAAATATTTAATACTTGCAGTGTTAGTGTAGTAGTGTAGTGTACGTATACACAGTGGAATATAAAACGTTTCTGCCCATAAAGTGGTTAAAACAGGAGGCTAATCAATGAGACGAAACCCTGTGTGTTTTGATTCACATTCCCAAAGCCCAGTCACAAAACGTTCTGAAACAAGCTTGTAGTCTTCCACACACTTGAAGAAATAAACGTAGAAGTCAACAGCTAAAAGGGGAAGTTGGAATGCTCCCCTCTGGCAGACACATTATAAATGTAGACAGAACAGGAGAGCAATACGCCTTTCCCAGCACTTCCCTATCCATCTGTCTGTGGGTCAGTCACACTGGTAATGCCTGGCATCCAAAATAATTTGTGTCTGTGTTTGGATTGATGAAACTGATTGCCCACCATGTCTGGTCAATAAGGGCAGCCATTATACTGTAAGTCTCAACACTCACAGTGAGGAAAGATGTCTGACCTTCCATTCACCGAAACCACTGACAGATTAGCCAAAGTAGGGTGTGGACACCGTTGAAAATTGTACAATAACAGACTCAGATGTCACATATCATGGACCACTAGAACATTTGGGAACTATTAGAAAGGGAATAATTCAGGATTTGTTATTCTCAAAGTCACAACAAATGAAATGTATAAAAGAAAAGAGTGAGGTGCTAGTGTACTGATCCATTTTAAGGCACATCACGTTTGATTATTATGTGAAAAGATTGAGGTGGACTTGACTTTTTTGTTGCTATATGGTTCAAGATGTTTGTAAAATGTCAGTTTCCACTCAATCATTATTGTGAGAAGCTTTGCCAAGTCAGATGAAAATGATACAGATTGAAATGGTCTGCTAGCAATGTAGACTGGAATTACTTTTGGCACACAGAAGAATATTCAGAATTCTCCCTCTGATAAGCATAAATGTATAAAGCAGAATAACACTTTAACGTGTAATTTAATGAAAAGCATACTTCTGATAATCTACAAAAAACATTACCAGAGCAACATACAGAAGCTTTTTGGTCTTGTTCTGCTGACAACTTGTTTACTTGTTCTGCTCCCAAGATGATTAAAAAATCATTTTGTTTTGCAATGCATCCGATGGAAACAGTGAAGCTGTCTGACCCCTCACTTCAATTGATCATACTCAGTGACCAGAAACGGCTTATCTCTTGGTTTTCTGCATTCCTCAAATATTGCCTAATATATTTCCTGTTCTTTTACAACTGTGTGTGTGTGTGTGTGTGTGTGTGTGTGTGTGTGTGTGTGTGTGTGTGAGCGTGTGTGTGTGTGTGTGTGTGTGT
>JAODLL010041552.1:7958-20876 GCA_026546735.1 Forbesichthys agassizii
CCCCCCCCCCCCCCCCCCCCCCCCCCCCCCCCTGGAGAGCAGGCAGGGTAGGGGCGATCGACAGGCATATATACACTAACATACAGACTCATACATACACATTTACAAACCCACTATTTACTCACATGACTACAGGTTATGATCAATATTACCCTGATATCTGATATCCTAAATGGCCATAGTATTTCCCAACTAAGGCACAGATTATGTTCTTATTTTATATGATATTATTATATACCATGCAGGTTAGTCTCATTGAGATTTAATATCTCTTCCAAGAGAGACATGACTAAATAATTTCTGTTACAAACAGTTTTACCACAAAACAATATATACATTTATTTTTTAATGAATTAATACTGAGAAGCAAAATCAAAGTAATAGATAATTTACAGGAGGAGAGGGGGGGGGAGCAGGTTAAAGGGGTGTTGTTTGTTTCCATGTGAAATGTAGGTTGTACAGCCCTTTGAGACTGCAATGTGATTAAGGGCTATATCAATAAAATTGACTTGACTTGACTTGACAGTATGTAACACTGACATGCTTGAACTTTACATTAACAACATCATCTAATTATATTAGCCTGACTATTATTCAGGTGTTAGGACACTCTTTGACCATCGTTTTCAGAACAGGAGTCTGAAATGTGTTTGTGGCACACTTGGTCCTATACATTACCTATGTTTGTCTTATGGAGGCTTTCTATAGCGGTGTTTGCTCTGTGGTGTTGCATGTGGAAAGCACTGTTAATAGTATTCATGTATTTACTTGGCTCAACAGTGAGCTCAGATGCTGTACCATCTGTGTAAATGTGGACCAAAGACCTGGAGCCCTGTCCTGACATTGGCAGTGATGAAGAATGAAAGAGAATCTTTGAACAGAATCCCGATGAGCGGGTGATGCTGGTGGAGATGGGGTGGGGCCAAGTGTGAGAACTGAAGTGACACAGAGAAAGAGCATTCAGCAGGCATTCATACCATAGATGGAGAGTGAGGAGATTGGTTCCTGAGGATGCATGCAACATGGTTGAGCTTGTGCAAGAGCCGTGCAAGACTCAGTCCCTATACCCGGGATGTATGAAGGCTCCCCGGGTTGTATGAAGGCAGATAGTCTTCCTGACTGAACGCTAGCTATAGTTTCATATCTCATTTGTCCCGTTAAGATGTTTTTCAAGGGAATTCTGGTACGTGTGTGTGTGTCTGTCTGTCCGTGTGCGTGCGTGCATGTGTGTTTATGCTTTTTAATATTCTTTGGCTTTTGCAATATTGGTCATGTTTATTTGACACAGATAATGAGACACCCTTATGTATTCACTTTCAAATAGTGACAGGGTCTGTCCTAATGCAACAGATACTGTAGGTGATTTTGTCATTTAGAAATCATTAAATCCTTGCTTGATCAAATACAGTTTCTCCTCGGGGCATAGTGAAACACAGAGGAATTAATAAAATAATAAACTAGAGCTTCACATCCAAATTATGAAATAACAACTACATTTTCCACAACAGACTGCTACGGTATTATTTGGCTTTGCTGCTAATATTACATTGATATGGACTAAGGGATTAAATATGAACTGAAAAGTAATTTAACCATGTTTTTAGTTATGTGGTGGGTGACTCACTCAATAATTGTGTTTCATTTCACAAGCTCAATAACAAATGGCATAAGTGAATGAATATTTGTCATTATATAGGTACTGTATATAATTTGAATGGTTCAACATCTTTATTGTGCATCGCTTATTTTAATTAAACAGCAGCTCTGCATAATCTGACTATTATACAAACTTTCATCTGCTTCATAGAGTTGAAGAGTAGTCTATGTATTATTGCACATTTACTTTAGTTTAAGTCACTTTACAGTTGTCTGCAATATACGTACTGACAACCTATTTTCAGCAAAGAGCATCACTCTACGTGTCTCTCTGCCATAAACGGTGATCTTAAAATGGAGGCGATGTTCATTTTTATTCAAATTCGTTTTTTAATTTTGTCTCATTAAGTGTTTTTCTCCTCTTCGCTCGGAGCGCCATCGTGGTCCAATTACAGTCACTTTGTTCTGTTTTGACTGCAAGCGGATCCAGTTGTCCACGGTCCATACTCCATGTTCTCGGCTTGGCGAATATTTAGTGTTTTAAATACATTAAATATTAATCATGCCCAAATTGAGTGTGTACATGCTGTACACACAGACACACACAAGCGTCTCTCATAGAGAGCAAGAGAGAGAGAGAGAGAGAGAGAGAGAGAGAGAAACCCAACCCGTGCTAACAGACACACGCCATTTTTGAATGCACGGCCGAGGTTCATATTTTGCACTCTATCAAAGCAAGGCACGATCGTGCTCAATGAAGCAATTGCTACTGTACACTACCATCTCTGTGTAACCAAGAGCAACAGTAGTCTGTACCATCATGACCTGGACCTAAGCCCCTGACACACTGCAAGCCACTATAGCAGCGATGTAGCGATGAGAGACACTGGAAAACAGTGCTGTCAACTCTTTTCGAAAGTTACTAGCACCTAGTGGCCACAGACGGCATGCACTCATTTGCATATTGATGGCGTCATCGCATATTAATTTAAATGAGTTTTTAACGGATTTCCTGTAGATACATTTTCAGATTATAACATCCCGATTTTTATAAAAATGTGAAACGTTCATATTAACACCAACATGTATGTGTCGCATCACAGTGCAGTCTCGTTATTTAGTTTACAGTTTAAAAAAAAAAACACTTTTTAGGGTGCAGTTCACTTTAACGTTAACATTTGAATTTGATGACACACAAGAGCTCCAAAAGCCAGCAACGACCTTTGATGATTTTAAACGGATTTGACGTGTAGAGACATTTTCAACCTGTAAAAACATAAAAATGGGAATTCTGTCAATATTAACACCAGCAATGACGTGTCTCATCACAGTTCAGTACCTTTATTTAGTTTAGAGCTAATAAAAACACAATTTGTAGCGCAGTAACTATAATGTTTAAAATACCATATATTTTAAGGACATGTGTACTGTACTGCTATAATTTCCACCATTTAAAGCAGACGCTTTCTACTGAGTTGCTCAGCAGCCAGGAGGGCGATGAATTTGCTGTACTTAAAAGTCTTATTCTCTGATTACGGCCTCAGGAGCTTTTAGGCGTTTGGTGAACTAGTCTGAGTCACAGTCATCACAAAGTCATTGGGATGCGTGAGTTCTGTTTTAATTAATTCATAATTACTTCAGAAGCTCACAGTGCTTGGGACACAGCGGAACACCTCCCCCAAATAATTACAACTTGCACGAGGTGAGGCATGAAGGGGGTGTAAGAGAGAGAGAGAGAGAGAGAGAGAGAGAGAGAGAGAGAGAGAGAGAGAGAGAGAGAGAGAATGACTATGTCTCCACTTGACAGAAAGTAACTGCTATCGGAACACAAATATGTGATTCATCCATGCGTGTTCCAACATGACACTTGACGTGAACTTGTGAACTTGGATGTGCGTGCCCACGCACCGTCTCTCTCTCTCTCTCTCTCTCTCTCTATTCTCTCTCTTCTGCGCCCTCATTGGTCCAGATAGATCAGAAATCACCAGACAATGCGTTTCTGACCTCCTTCTGAAGTGGACACACACTGTATAGGCTGATCACATTGAGACGTTTGTCCCTCTGAACCATTAACAAGGTAACACGTGTCAAATGGAGACAACACATAGACATCAGTCAGAAACTGTAAAGGCTGGAGATTCTAGCAAGGTTTAAGACGCCGGAGAGGAGAGGTACAGAGCTGAACGAACTGTTAATCTTAGGTTGTAACTTGAAATTGCTTCATTTAAAATGTTTGAACGCTCCCAAATGGGTTTGAAATATGCTCCTATTACAATGAATATCATGGTAATTATGTTATTAGAGATGAAGTGATTATAATGCAATCACAGCCCTAGCCCCAAGATACCTTAACCAGGACCTTCTGAATAGTCAGTCCTTCCTTCCTTCCTTCCATCTTTCCTTCCATCCTTCCTTACGTTTTGGATTATACAGTATTCAACCTTGAACTATAGGGCCATACTTAGAAAAAGCAGCCTTTACACTGCCGACTGGTAATTATGTTTAAAGAGTTAGTTATTATAGTGCAATCAGAGCTCTAGCTGTGAAGAGAAGTGTGCATAATGTTCCCATTACAACACATATAGACAAAAGCGCTCAGAAAGGAAACAAGCGTCACAAAGTGGTCAGTATTTCACTGTTTCGCTCCGAACAGTGCAAGGTATTGATCTTTTAAATTGACACTGTGACCTACTACCGCAGCTTGCCATTGTTAGCCTCAGTGACATAAATAGGACAAGATGGACAAGATAGATTGACAGAATACTGTAGCAAAATTGGGAAAATGTGTGATTTTTAAATATAATGTACAACCCGTCTACTTAATAGACTAGTCTGTCAAGCCCTCCACATTTGTTTTGAGATTTACACAATTAATATTTAACAATATCATTTTTATTTCCTTTAATTGCTTGAACGATGATAATTGCGTTATTTATCTCTTCTCTTTTTTTGTAATTATAAAAAGTAGATTTTGCCTCGTTCTGATCTTGAATAACTTTTTAAAAAGTGCTTATATTATTATTATTATTATTATTATTATTATTATTATAAGTCACTTCATCTGGGGGCTTTTTATGTGCCTATATATAAAATATTTCTGTTATGTTGGTGATTTCTGGCTTCACAATATTTATATACAGTATTTTAGATTTTTTCCTTTTGATCAGATAATGAGCACTGCTGATGTGTGAGATAGATTGATGGAGACTTTGTTGTGCTGGTCTCCGACACGTTCTCTCATTAGACATGTATAAAAACATGTTCAAAGATGAATTCACACTGTACTGCGTGGTTTCATAGTCCTAATAATATTGTCACATCCCATATTTTTCTCTCACCACCGTACTTCCACAATACGGGTCATGTAAACAATTCATTTTCTGATTAAGAAGTGGGCTTTGCTGATATCATTTGAGTTTTAGGAGAGTCTTTGAACAGGTACAGTACTTTATCACATTTAAAATATGCATCTCAATTTATTCTTTGGCGAAATAGTCTGACTTGTGGATGTTTAGAGACAGCAGATTTACCAATGCATGACTGAATGTATTAAACGTATTAGTGACCGTTTCAGTAAGACATTTAGGAATGTTGTTTCTGGAAAAGGTGTCAGACAGCAATACTCTGCATGTAGACCTCTGTTAATTACTTATATTAACATTAAGTCATGTGAGTCACTGCCGTCTATCAATTATAAACGTATCATCTATCCAGATTACAATTTCCACCTTCAACTCGAGTGTAATATAGAAAGTAATTCATTCATTTCAGGGTGTGACTAAATGTGTGGCACATTTCTCCAGTTACGATTATTGATTTCTCAAGCTGGTTATGGTGAGCAGCAAAAATGTGTCTTTGTACCAAGCTTGGATTTTACTTCCTGCTATTTTAATAGATGTAATTACAGCACCTACAATGACGTTGTAGTTAATAGTTTTAAAAGACAAGGGGGGTTCGAGTATCATGGGTCTGGGCTTCACATTGGAGTTATTTGTTATTAGAAAACATTGAAGGTAGAATGCAACAGCAGCTTCTCATCAGTTACATCAAGTTGCATCACAATGTGCTTCACATAAGCAATAAGCTAATATCAATAACTTAAAAACATCTGAAATATATCAGTAAATTAAATTTAAAAAAATAAACAAGTAAATGAACAAAGAAAAAAAGTCACAATCAAAACAAACAGCTAAAAAGCCCGGCAAGAAAGAACAATATTTCCATGAACATCGGAATATGTTATTTACTTCTAGCATGTGAAACATAATAACAGTATTCGCAGGGAGATAGCAAGCTAACGGCTTGCTAAATATGTAGCATCCTGAAGCTATCTGACACAGGAGAGATGAATCTGCAGTAGCACAACACAAACCTTACTTTTTCACTATTTCCTTTTAAGGCTGAAAACTGTTCTAGAAATAATTTATATGTCCCTACTGCCCAGTGACTCACACACACACGCACACGCACACGCACACACTCTTCATATCTTCATATGCTTGGACTTCGCCCTGCGCCCCAAACCATGCTGCCACCTTGTTGAAGAGAAATCATTTAAATAATGAATATTCACGGTACACAGGAATGCTTCTCTCTATTCTATTTTGGATATCGAAAAATGCAACCCTTTTATGCTACACTTGACACGCATGCAGTATACTCTATCTTGCATGAATAAGATATGCACAATACACTTTTGGCTGTGTTTAATGTGAGTATTCAAAATGCATGTCGGCACCACTGGTGTGTAACATTTTACGTGTAACGTGTATGAAATCACAAAACACAAAAGCGTCACAAACCGGGAGTGTTATTGTGGTGGAGGAACTGACACTCCTTAGTTACACTAAGAAGTAATCATTTCACCTCAGTTCAGGCTGATTGTATAAAGGGTGTAAATACATCCCTAGTTCACCATTTTACTTATTGCTGGCTATAGAGGGTTTTTAACGTTGTATTAACGAGGAGAAAAGAGATGACCAACTCCCTTGCGTGTTTAACGTGCCAGTTATTATTTTACTTACCATTTTCATGAGAGATGGATTGCTTATGCTAACCTTATAAAATAAATAGTAAATTAGATACATGAACATAAAAGAAACATCTTAAAATGGCTCCTACACACACCATGGCAACACATTGCATTGCAGGTGGATCTAATTCCAAAGTGTGGGAAAAGCATGCGCACACATGTACTGCAGAAGGGATCAACTGAAGTGTACCTGCACCCTAAAATGTGTTTTTTGAGCTGTAAACTATGCAATAGGATTGATCTGTTATGAGACACATCAATACTAAATATTGACAAAATCCCAGTTTGCATAAAAATCTGCATTTTATGGGTCGAAAACTGTTAAAAATTCACCCAACGACCTGGCTAGTTTTCGTAGGTACACTTACTACTCCTATTTGTAATCAAATTCAAATGTTAACGTTAATGTTAATGAGGATCCCACTTAGCCCCTCCCCTCACTCAGCTCCTTGACGCTTTTTTCAAAATTGTATTGGGTGGAGTCAGGCTCTGAGCTGGGGTGCAGTTACACTTTAAAGGTACAGTAAGCAATTGTAAGCTAATACACCTTTCGTCAAATTCACCAAATATCTCATTGCGTTCCGCTATTTTATATCGTCCTCTGTGTAAAAATGATCCGTTTCCAAAGCCCTGGCTCCATAAATAGGAAAACAAACAAAGTGGCGCAGACCGCACACAACGACAATATCCTAGCCTTCGTAATGCTTATCAAATGTGTGGGGTGAAGCCAGGCCCACCGACAGAAAGAAAGACTGGGCCCTTGAAAAGGTCCAATGCATGGGACCCCCACAATTCTGCTTTACTCATAACAATGCATGTACCACTGAGTAAATTTCTCAGATTACATGATAGGAATATCATGTAATCTGAGAAACTTACTCAGTGAGTGGAGCTACAAAGCCATGTTCACGTGCACATACACACACACACACACACGCACACACATGCACACACGCACACACAGCACTATGAAATACTGTACATTTTCAGTGACGTCAGGCTCTGGTTCTTTATACAGCAATTATATTTTTTCGCTGAATATGTAGTTTAATAACAATCGTATATGCCTACTACTATTTCATAAAATAGCCTACATCAATCTCAATTCCAGAGACCTAAACCAGAAAAATGTGTTAGGCTATTTTCCAGAAATAAAACAACAACCAACCTCACAACAATGAAATAGATGTAAGGCTGAAGGATAAATGGTCACAGTATGTGTTAATCCAAACCCATAAAGCCACCATGCCGGTGCGGACAGGTTGGATCAGGTTGGGCCATTGCAAAAACTACATCTAATTTAGTGAAAAGGACTTGTTTCTAATATAAATGGCTTATCTAGTGACTTAAAATAAGTGAACATTACTTAATTTAAAAAATCTTATCAAGATAATCTGATTTACTGCACTGGCAGCCACATTTTCTTGTTTTGAGCTTAAGCAAGTGCATAATTAATATTTTTGCACTTCTATTTGAAAGGGCATTTGAATCATTGTAATTAAGTTATAAAAAAAGCCAGTGCTTTTAGTCAAAAAAAGAAGTTACGTCTGAACCCGACCTTAATGTGTCCAGTAGAGGCTAAGGACCCCTAATGGGTTCAACTACCTCACAACATGACGTTGGGTGGGTTCAGATCCCGGTGTCTGGGCTGGGTTAAGTGCAGAACATCTTCACTGCACATCATCCTCTTTCTCAGAGGTGGTAGGCTACTTCACTGTCGCTGGTATGCTGATAACATTAGCTACAATATAAAGTTAGCCTCCAGGGCTGCATATTGCCTCTGGCTTTAAACAGCTTTCTGTGCCTACTGAAAAAAAGTTGGTCATTAAATTTTTAAGATCTAAAAGCCTTTTCCAGCTCCTTCTTTTCATTTTTTCTTTTCAGGCATCAAAATGTATGTGCAGGTCGTGGCATTGCAAGAGATTTCACTGACATTAGCTAGTGTTTTGTTTGGTTTAGATCAGTACATTTCTTCTTGCGACATTTGAGTGTACCAGAGAAAATGGCTCATAACGTTTTCAGAGGAGGGAGTTTTCATTATAAAACATTTTTAAAAATGCAGTGTTTATTTTTTTGTTGTAATAGGTAATGGGTATTTTGTTTCAAAATAAACTTAGTCTATAGTTGTTCATGAATCATCTATATTTGTAGCAATTTCTCGTGTTTCTCAGGACCCGTTTTCAACGGTTGATAAGAAGGCGAAAGTATGACCACAACGGCGGACGAGATTTAAATTCGTTGTCAACGTCCATGGACGGCCATTGCTTACTGGGATACTTGTGACTGACAATGCTACCAGCCAATGGAAATAGAAAGTCAATTGGCTCCCAAAAGTCAGAGAGTCCTGTGTCGAGTTTACAGGGGTCTATGTATCAAACGTCCCCAGAAAGCTTTCCCCTGTTTCCCCTGGCCTGGGTTTAGCTTCTGAGGGAGTAGCCTACCCTAAAGACAGTGGAGAGAGAGAGAGAGAGAGAGAGAGAGAGAGAGAGAGAGAGAGAGAGAGAGAGAGAGAATCAGGCCAGCTCTGCAGTGCAGGTGAATTGTTTTCTTTGTTGGTTAGTCTCTCTCTCCTCCTCCTCATTCACACACACACACACACGCGCACACACACACACACACACGCACACACATACACACACACACACACTCACACACACAGCCTCCACAAGCATATACAGTATCTGTGCAATACCCTGCAGAATTGTCTAACCTCTATCTCTATACTCTGTAAGGAGAACACACCCTGTGTGTGTGTGTGTGTGTGTGTGCGTGCGTGCACATGTATAAATGCACGTGTCACTTTTGCATCAGGGAATGCTACTCGGTCTCTGATACTTGCCTCCCTCTCCATCTGTTAATACTCTCCTACTGCCATTTTCTCTTTCTCCCCTGCGCTCTCTAACTATGTGTTTCATTTTCTCCCATAACTCCCATGGTCCTCTGCATAATTTAGGTATTCATGATGTATTATTAATGGGATCATTTCTGACCAATGAGATTGTCAGTGTGGGTGTAGAAGATGAGGGGAAGGAGGTGGAATCACTCTCGAGCGCCAGCCTATAGTGTCGCTAGATGAGGTCTGTCAGATAGCTACAGCCATAGATCACTGCAACTTTATGGCGTTCCGTTGTAAGCTTAGCATGTTTACTTAGGCCCCCTTTGACATGAACCACGCTGGGTTATGGGCCAAATGCGGGCAGAAGTGTCATATTTACCTACCGTATCATCAACGCCATGCGGCGAAATTACATAGTCACAGGCATAGCCTCATATAACATATGGAAAGAAATGTGCAGAGCACAGTTTGCACACCGATAAGAGGCCAATAAGCACAGTATGATGAAGTTTAGTAATTGTGCTAGACAATCAATTATCCCTCAATCGCTTTACAGTAGTTACCCTAGTTACCATAGCAGCCGAAAGAAGCTTGCAGCTGCTGAAGAACTCCTTCTACTGTAGCTGGCATTCGATTGGATCAGGGCAAGCTACATTCTAGATGTTGTCATGATGTCATGTGTCTTTTTTCAAGTTAGTTCTTCTCAGTGCGTGCGAGGGTGTGCACGTATCCTGTCAATGAATGTACAAACACTTCAGTGTTGATGTGCTAGTCCACAGTATAATCAATCACTTATTTCTCTGACACATGTCTGGTAATGGCAGCTTGCAACGTCACGAGGGATGAAAGGATTGAAGGAAGTGTGAACAAAAAAATGTATAGAGACTATTGTTCTACAATTGATCACCATGGTTTTTAGCTAGCTTTACAGACACTGTGGAGCATTCATGCTGAATACTTGCTTTGATATACTTTAATCTAATTCAATATAATTTACTGTAGCAACACCTGCAATGGAATCCTTGTGTCAGATATACAATAAGACATCAGAAAATACTTCATACATTTTTGTAACCTACTGTACATCCCACTATTAATGTATTAACAAGGTTGGGTAGGTTACTTTTTAAACGTAGTATGTTACAGTTACATTTACCAGACAAAAATGATAATCAGTAACATATTTTTTGGACTACATTTAGTAATTACTGACAACTGATTACTTTCCATTACTTTTAGATTACTTCACGCCTAAACATTGTTCTTTTAAATGCCATCCAAAGCAATTTACTGCATTGGCGCACTAAATCATTTTATTTTTGTGACCATGTATGTTGCTCGGGGGATCAGATTAAAGTAGGACTTAATTTCAATTATTGATTAACGTCAATGAAAGGTTAATAAGAGAACAACCAATTGTTGTATTTTTCTTCTGCAAACTTCCCTTTTCAATTTGAAAGTAGTCTTAGAAGTAATCGTCGATTTAGTTTTTTATATCTGTAACTGTAATTGATTACAGTAACTGATTTTTTGTAATGAATTACAAGTACCTGATGTACAAATGTAATCAGTTACTTCCCAACTCTGTTGATAAAACTGTAGATTTGTGATAAGATAGTGCATATATCTGTCTGTAAAAACTGCATATACTGTATGCTTATGTTTATGTGAATGTGAAATGAAAGAAAATGTTCCTACAGCTTCTGTTGAACTTCAAAGAACACTATTTCATCATGCCGCTTCTCTCATGGTGCTCCCCTAATGCATTTATCTCTACCTGCTTTCATATTCCCCTCTTTCTGACTTTGTCCTCTTCTGTCTGTCTCTCTGCTGTAATGTCACAACATATTAGATGGGATTTCAGCCCTCTGAGCACTGTCAGTTTCACACCTAGTAAATCTGGAGGACTACTACGCTCTGTCTCTATCAATCGTTTATTCTATCCTCACACACAACCTCTCTCTCTCTCTCTCCCCCTCTCTCTCTCTCTCTCTCCCTCTCTCTCTCTCTCCCCATCTATGCCTTTGCCCTTTCTCAGTGTCTCCAGGTATTTCTCTGTCTGTCTCACACTCTCCTTCCTATCTTGTTTTGTTTGCCCTTGTGGTCCATGTTTATTTGTTTTCATCCCGATGACGGGCGAGGCCGACTGGCACCTGAAAGGTCGCTGGTTGATATCCCCAGGAAGCTCCCCCCGTGTGGTCTCACAAAGTGTGGTCAAAGTGCCCTAGCGCCAGACATCCCTAGGGCGGCCTACGGTAGAAGGCTGTGGTTTCACCAGGTTGCTCTCAGTGGCCACCATGAAGGGTTTACCCAGGGTGTTGTTCAGGTGTGACTGGGTGTGTTGGGTAAGAGATTCATATAATTAATGAGCAGCAGACCCTAGCTCTGAACACTGGACTGTGATTGGATGAATAAATAATGAAGTCACCCTTATGCCGATTGGTCAGGTCCACGGTTTGGACTGAGGCACAGTGATTCCAAGTCTGCTGAGAGTCATACTGTATACTCCTGGCAAACTGGAGCTGCGAGATCAGGATGGTATAGAAGGCTACGATAAACCTGCCACAGTAATTTGTTGGGAGGTAAAGCAGTATTGTAGATTTGGTCCATTATTGTGTTATCAATTGGGCTTGCTTTATGTGCTGCATACATGACAGAAACAGATCATTATAGCTTTTAAATGAATGGCTTCATCTGTAATGTGCTTGGTCGTTACACGTTACAAGTTCAGATGTACAGTAGTACAAAACGTAAGATATGGAATTCTCTAGCGCTTATACTGTATTCGTTGCATTTGTCTCTCGGTCGGGGTGTTTCCATGCTGATTCGAGGCAAAGTGCTTTTTCTGCTCTGGTATTATGCATGTGTACACTATATATGCAAATACGCTGCCAAACTAGAGGGTTTAAAATACTTATGAAGCCAACTAGTGATACGGAATTTTGGTGTAATAACACACTACCATAAAACACATTAGGAAAACATTGCCTCCAGACAAAATGGAGAGGGGAAACCTTTGGGACATTGAGCTCAGAGAATTCTGAGCGACTGTGCCACAGTGAGTTTAGCCTTAATTAGTTACAACATGTGTGGAGTAGATCAGCACAGACCTCTCCGTGGCCTCTTCTGAAGAACTAGCTTGAGACCCACCTCTTGGTTTGTGGCCTGTGATTAATTTATGACATAATGCCAAGGCATGCTACGTCCATCCTGGTGGACGACAGGCCGACTGACCAGGGTTAATGACGGCACTCTGCAAATTAAATATATTGTACTTGCTGGGTTAATTAGCTATTTTCATTATTAATGTGAAAGGTGCTGTGGTGTGTAGTAGTTGTCCGTAGTGTTAAAGTGTAGCTGCACCCCAGCTCTGAGCTTGACTCCACCTTTAAAGTGTAGCTGCACCCCAGCTCTGAGCCTGACTCCACCTTTAAAGTGTAACTGCACCCCAGCT
>JAODLL010041563.1:0-20875 GCA_026546735.1 Forbesichthys agassizii
GAGAGAGAGAGAGAGAGAGAGAGAGAGAGAGAGAGAGAGAGAGAGAGAGAGAGAGAGAGAGAGAGAGAGAGAAAGCGAGGGACAGACAGGCAATGGAGAGAGAGAGAGAGATGCTGCGATTAATATCACACTGCTGCCACATTCAGAGTCGACAGTCGAAAGACGAATATTTCATTCCACTGCTTATATGGGACCAAGCCCCACAGCCGCTTTTCTAGAACAGGGCAGAAAGAACACATTGCTATAAACTGAGCACTCAGAGCATTTCAGGCTGCTGTGCTTTAGAACATTCTGGTTTGAACAGTTCGGTCTTTATCTCAACAAAACATGCATACTTCATCTACACACCTATAGTATTTATACACCCAACGCCTTTACACCCCAAACTAAGAAGAAAATATAGAATCAATAATACATATTTAGTAATGTGTGTGTGTGTGTGTGATATTGTTTGGTTAACATGTAGACAAAACTTGCTTACTTCAGATTGCCTTTGTAATAAGCCTGTACTTCGAAACATACAAGCTAGACTAAACACTTGAGTGGACCAGGCATGTCTACTTAGGAGAACCTTCAGCTAATGCATGATTTGCAAGCATGGTCTACCTGCAGTCACTTTGCCTTGACAGACAAAGGCAGAGATTGGCCAGGATGTGAATGCTGTCAGCTCCATTTAGGTCAATGCCGTCTGCTGCCTGTGCTTGTTAAGAAGCCACGTCAATCAGATGGACGGTGTTCGACTCGCGCGCAGAGCCGCCACGCACTCACCTGGGTCGTGAACCCGGGGCTTGGTACGCTGCTAGTGGGGCTGGGAAGAGGGGCCGAGAACCTGGGGCTGGGCTGTGGGGGCCCGTGGAGCCCACCCACTTCCTGGTGGGGCCCAGTGCGCTGCTGCAGACGGACGCCCTGGTGCCACACCCAGGGCGGGGGCGGAGGCTGGGGCTGCCAGTGTGGCTGTGGGTTCAGCTTATCCACCTGCATCTGCAGCTGGACCAGGGTGTTCTTGGAGGCCGGCTGGGGCCCCGGGGCCATGCGGTTGGCTGGGCCTGAGGGGTCCTGCCTGGGCGGGGGGAGCTGGTGAGGAATGCCCTGAAACCCTCCCAGGGTATTTCCCGGCACACTCTCCACCAGTAGAGAGCCTGAGGGGGGTGTGCACATGCTCAGCATAGCAAGTAGGAGGCAAGGACACCGCACTGCAACCTACCCTCATCGGGATGAACACCCTAACATGGACTACTAGAGCGAATGGAAAACTACTCTAACTTTACTGTAACAGCAGAGCTCTAAGATCTGCGTTTAAAGGCGCACACCTCGATTTGTGTCCAAAGTTACCCTGCCCCTCCCCCACCAGCCACACGCTCCACTGTTTCAAACATACCCGGTGAGCTGGCCAGTAGATTTAGTCAGTCCAGTGTACTTATTTCTCTACTGCAATGTATCACTTGAATTGTAAGACAGTGATGTAACAACTACAGGCATGTTACTTTTCTCACGTTTTACTCCAAGTTCTGGTCTATACTTGCTAGGGGATGGGTGTGTTTGAAAACACTGTCTCTTACCCAGGTCCAAATTTGAGCCCCAGTAAGCAGAATGACACTGGAAGCGCACAGAATTCCGAGGTACGAACGTAGCACTGCATTTTGCCCGCAGCAGGTTTTCAATCTGAAACAGAATCTACAACAGAAGGGATGCTATGAATAATTTCACGGGAAGCTGTGTGAGTGAATTAACAATATGGCATATGCTTTGCATTTCCTCCAGACATTTATGGGACATGCCTTGATCCCATTTAACAAGATGGGGCGATCATCCAGATGAGACAAAACAGGCCTTACCAGTCGTTTGCAGTACAGCAGAGCTACACCCCCGTTCTTGAGTGTGGCCCATTTGGTGAAGTTAATCACATGATCAAGGTGTCTGGATAGATAGCCAATGTCTTCTTGTTGCTTCTTCAACACACTCTCGTGATCCGTCGTAACTGCCTTGAAATGGAAACGCATGGATGCGATCAACATTCTGTGGCATTCAACCAGCTTTCGGTTGTTGGCACAAATTCAGGTAAATATTTTACTTCTGCACACAAAGTGTCATGGCCTGCTAGTAAAACTGGTAAATCCCTGTGGATATCATACTATCAAATTGCTTCTTACCTCAAGTTGGTTAACAAGTATCTTGCCCTTCTTGTTTATCTCAAGTATCAAACTGCAGACAGTCTTCTTTATTTCATTGTGAACTGACGTGCGATTTTGATCCACTTGGAGTAGTCTGCAAAGTCAATAATGATTTTATTTGCACTTTTTCTGACAAATTGATTGGACTTTTTTTAAATATTTGATAGCACAGGCATGAAAAAGGTTATTCTAAATAAAATAAAATGCAGATAGTAAAATAATCTTTATTTTCTTTCATTGAATTTAAGCTTGCAGTAATTATACATTTGGTTGTATATATCCAGTGATGATGATGATGATATCTATTATTTTATATTTCACTCAAACACGCATGCACTTGTCGTGTCACATACCCAATGTTTATTGAATTTGACACGTCTTCAATTATGTGTTTCTTCTCTTGCAGCTGAAGTGTCATGCTCTCCATACGTTGCTTGTGGTTATTATATGCATCTATAAGGAACTGGTAACTAATGAAAAGAGCCATTGCTTAGTGAATTCATTAAAACATGTACATTTGTGTTATATAGAATGTTGTTTTTACATACAGTATAACGAGGTAGTGTGTATTTATTGCCCACATAAAGTAGATAGCATATTCAAACAGAAAGCAGATATAGATATTTATTGATTAGGTGAAGCACACTAATTCTAAGACAACTGTAGCTGTTACACATTAGTCTAAATAATGCAATTTGTTATCTTATTCTTCTGTTTTATTAGTCATGCGCTGCCTGTAACCCTACTTGTGGTCCCTGTGCTTAAGTAGCTGGCAGTCTCGACATGTTAAAAGGTCACACGTCTCACAGAACAGCTTCAGTGGTTCCTGTTTATGGACATCACAGAACACTGGCCTCTGGCCTGACACACCACGACCATCTGGAATAGACAGAGAGGGAAAATGGGCAAATCATGCTGTTTGATTGGTGGGTTTAAACACTAGCATCATCATAGATTACGGGGGAGAATTAAATAAATATAGGTACGGTCATACACAGTGTCGACACAGTAAACAGTATTGACTTACCTACAGTACTGTACATGCAGTACCTTAACACCATACAATACCATCGCCAATTCAATAAAAAAAGTTGTCTTGTGGTGTCAAATAATATAATCTAGAATAATAATCAATCTTGATTATTTTGAATGTATTACTACATTTGCACTGTGTGAACACCATGAAGCCTAGGCTAGGAGAGGTAATAAGTAGTAAAATACTAGAACAACATTCAGTAAGAAAACAATAGCATAGCCTAAAATGTTGAAAAGGCAGATTGAATGGCATACAGCAAGATAGAGTTGAATATTCAACAGTATCTCTGTTAAATTGCCACTGCGTAAAATGAGAACGTGAATAAATGTATTATCAATCGTTTATGCACGCAAAACAAACATTTGTTCTCACACTGGTTTAGATAAATTACATGTTAAAGTTACACTTTAAGCTGGGGTCTGTCATTCTAGGAAAATTTTGTTGATATTTCAACTCGATCAAAATAACAATAACGCCTCTCCCTTCAATGCTATTCGGTGCTCCCTCATAAGCTCCGCCCGACACTTCGGACACGCATTGCCGGTGTGGTCTGCACCACTTTGTGTTCCCATTTGAGTACACAACGAACAAGCAACTACCAAACTGTGAGGAGATATTTGCAGAATTTGACAAAGGGTGTCTTATCTTACAATCTCTGGCTACATGTTTAAGCCGCTCAGAGATTTTCCACATTCCAGTCCACAACAAATCTATGGACAATGACGTCACCAGTTTATATAAAATGAAAACGAATTAAACGTTGGGAATAATGAAGCACAATTTAGATAGAGCATATTTTCAATGTGCGTGTACAAACGATGCACAAACTAATACAAATATTTATATTCACATTCTCATTCTCATGACATAGTGCTGTGTGTTGAAGTATTAAATAGAGTGAAGTTAGCTCCCTAATAAAGCAACATTAGGCTCATCAACCCTCAAGTCACATTAAGAGTTTACAATAAGTATAGGAACAATAATCTACAGTAGGTCCAAACTAAATGAGCTCTGCATATGGGTGAATACATTATCCATGTCCATCGCTTAATGCAAACAAGGCTTCTCTCAAATTACTTTAATATGTAACTCACTTATTACATGTCCCTTCATTGACCACCACTAGGAAATGTCAAGTCAAAGCCTATGTCTGCAGCTGGAGAAATGACAGCTAATAACCATAACAATATACAGTAGATACGCCAGTATGAAAAGACATTGGTAGGCCAAATGTAAATGTATACCCACGCCTATTGCCTAAACATTTGTCCACCTAGAAACCAGTTAAACAAGTTAGAGACAGTACTTAAACATAAGATGATTCACTTAATGGATATAATGTGTCTTCAGAATAGAAGACACATGATTTAGTACAGAATTACCTTGTGATAATTCCTCCTTTCTTCTGATGGTGTGGTCTTTGGTGAATTTAACTCTCTGATGGGCCTCCACGCATGTGGTGCACAGGTATTCAACACAATCAATGCAATACCCTGCAGCTTCTGTGTTGTCATCGCAGGTCATACAAAGCTTAGAAGTGACAAGAATCACAGGAGGTAATTGGAAGCGATTCATTCACTGCAATTAATTCAGTAATTGGTGGTGGTTTACCATGGCTAAAAGTATATAGTTGATTGCATTTTGTTTTGCTGTACTAGATTTTGTCCTTGTATAAAGGTGCTCCAATAATTCCCAAAAGTATGAAGCAATGCATGCAGCTCCATTTTATATCTCCATGAAATCTATAAAGCAGACTTTCACTTTTATAAGCACATGCTGAAGTTACATCCTGTAAGGAAATGTGGTGAGTGGTGGCATAAACACACACACACACACGCACACACACACACGCACACACACGCGCGCACACACACACACACACGCGCACACACACACACACACACACACACATCTTAACACTCATTCACCTGGATGCTCTTTTCCATGGTGCTGCTGGGAGCCTCTGCCGAGTCCTTCACAAACAGGTTCTCCATCACATCTGCCTCCATACATTCCTGTCTGCACACCGGACAGCGAATCACATTCACTGGAATCAGACAGGAACACATTAAGTTGCCCTAAGTGAATATACAACGCTTGTGTCGATTCACATCTGTTCTGCAGACAGATTTAACCAAGTTTCCTAAAGTTTCCTAACACGTTGTATTAACATATTACGACTCTAAACAAACTTGTTAAATGAGTGACATGTTTTCCAATGAACACGGTGTTTTTAAACAGGTGACTCACGTGGTAATGGCATCCTGTCAACGCTGGCGTTTTGAGCATCAGCCATAGCCAGATTCCTTGAAGGCGAAGGCAAGCATTTCTTGCAAAAGGAATGCAGACATGGCAGAAGTTTCGGTTCCCGACTATGAAAGTTTAAATGGCAAACGGGACAAGTGTCGAGCTCATTTGAATTCCCCGCGCTCGAATTTTCCTCCTGGACTGGTAAGCTCTCAGCTTCATTCTCCACAACAATGAAAGCATTGCTATTGCGCCTTGTTTCACTGTCTCCATCCATTGCCTTATCCAGCACACACACCTCGCATCAAGACTCACTCACGGGATGACAGAAAGACGAGCAAATGCTATATATATATATATATAGTTATTGTTGTCCATAAGAATGAAGCTCCTTTACACCTTCTTGTCCGTCAGTCTACTGTATTCAGCCTTGGAACGAGCAATGGAGTAATGCACCACGCCCCCGCGCAGCAAAGCGAACGTGTCCACACGACGACAGTGAGACGTCGTGTAAAATATCACATTTGTTTTTAACCATTGATGATTTGAAGTTTAGGTTTGAATCGAAGCAAGAAAATCTAAGGAAAAATAATCATGTTTATTTCTCAATGCACGCGCGCGATGCGGCACCAGGTGGGTGGGGTCAACAACACGATGCATTCTCTCATAGGTCGATAGGTGAGCGCTTGCCGCCAGTCATTGGCAGTGGTCCATGTCCTATTACTTAAATATATTGCCCATTTAATTTGTTGCTATAGTACAATTATGTAAAAAAGGGAGTATGCTGTGGTTTAAGACTGCAATAAAAGACTATAGTTAAACTTGACTTGACTATTTCAAAGTGCAGCAAGAATACATTATTGGACAATCTGTTGTGTTGAATAATTCCTTGTAATTTGATATGCCTCGACTGATTTATATCCTGATGTGCTAGGTGGTTTCTGCTAAATGAAGTTGACATGATCAGGATGGTGCCACAAGACTATAAAACATTCTTACACCTGGCGAGATTTGAAGACAATCTATGTTTCAACGCTGTGCCCCAGTTCAAAGGTTTATAAATATATCACTTATTAGGTTGCTATTGATTGCAGAGGTCAGAGGAGATGTTTCTGATTTTGTGGACGTTAGGCTAAACTAACAGACATGAATCTAACAGCAAATAACCACACTGTTCTTTTGAATGATGGAAATAACATTCCTCTGCTTGGATTGGGTACTTATGGTGACCCTAGAAGTGTGAGTATAAACTAATATTCACCACTTTTTTAAAGCTGCACCAAAAATTGGCCTACTGAATATCGATTGAGGTCAATAACGTTTTCTTGCCATGGATTTTTTAGACACCGAAGGGCACAGCACGGGACTGTGTCAAGCTTGCAATAGATGTGGGCTATCGGCACTTTGATGGGGCTTTGGTGTATTTTAATGAGCATGAAGTGGGTCAAGCAATTAGGGAGAAGATTGCAGATGGAACTGTCAAAAGAGAGGACATATTCTACTGTGGGAAGGTATTGACACATGCATTGTGTTTTTTCTTGCATAAATTATATTTATTGTGTATATCATTATATTTTATATTATTATATATATTTTATAGTTCAGTTAAAACACACTTTATTAATATGAACATTCAACTATGATTAGTGCATTATTGTCATTATTTGCTATTATTTACTATGTTGGTTAGAGGCAGAAAAAATATTTTGCACATGTATTATCCATGCATTTTCAATTTTTAAAGCATAAATTAAATGAATGTGTATTCATTATTGTGTAATATATTAATGTACACATGTGAAAGTTAAATCTTATCTCTCTTTTAGCTGTGGAATACCTTCCATCCACCAGAGTTGGTGAGGCCAGCATTGGAGAGAACACTAAAGGCCTTACAATTTGATTATGTTGATCTTTATATCATTGAACTACCAATGGCCTTCAAGGTTTGTAGCTTTACCTATTATGCTGTCTTTGCATTTGAGGAGACATTTGACAGTAATGACAAATTAGGGAGGAAAGAAAGAAAGTTAAAGGTATAGTACAGGAAAGCTTGTTGACATTGGAACTCAATCATACCAAAGACACCTCTTCCTTCAATTCCATAAGGTGCTCCCTTATAACTTCCACCCACTCATTGGAAACACATTGCCATGGTTAGGATGTTGTTGTGAGGGGTGGTCTGCACCACGTTGTTTGTGTTGCTTTTCCTGTTCCTACAGAGCCAGGGCTGGATTATTTTTTCAGTGCACACAAAGAACGGGTAGCTAGTATATCATGAGGAGATTTTAGCTGCATTTGACAAAAAAGTGTATTAGCTTATAATCACTGACTATACCTTTAATAAATATCTTGTCTTTTAACTGAACGGCAGCCTGGCAATGATTTCTATCCTAAAGACGATAATGGAAAGTATATCTACCACCATACAGACATCTGTGCAACATGGGAGGTGAGTTACTGCTTTTATTGAAAATAACTAAATATACTCTGCTGCTTTGATCTTTTTTGCAGTTTATATGTGCTCTCTGAAGAAATATTGAACTCAATAAAAACAAAAAATGTTCTCCAGTTAATGGAGACACCAGAGCATTTACTCATCCTCAAAGATAAAGTCATATTGTCAAACTCTCAATTATAGTTCTATACTTTGATTAGCCAACCACTTCTCTGATAAGGTGGCCTGTTTATCTCCCTCACACCAGGCTTTAGAGGCTTGTAAAGATGAAGGGCTGGTGAAGTCTCTGGGTGTTTCCAACTTCAATCGCAGACAACTGGAATTGCTCCTTAACAAACCAGGCCTCAAGCACAAACCTGTATCCAACCAGGTGCAGTTCTAAAGAACTAAATATTAAATCACATATTTTTTTTTAAAGGTACTATTTTTTATTTGTGCTATATATTCTATATATAGCACAAATGCTGCAAGATAAAATCTTTATATAATGGGGAAAAGTAAACTATTTTCATCCCATCAGTATAGTTGACACACAGGTCTAGCTCTTTTTGCAAACTACTACTTTGACTATGTTGACCAAATAACTTACATTTGCTGTTTGATAATTGTTATTTCTTATGGTATGTTTGGTGTGTATCTGTGTGTTTTAGGTTGAATGCCACCCTTATTTCACACAGCCTAAGCTCCTGGAGTACTGTCAAGAAAACGGCATTGTTATAGTTGGCTACAGTCCACTTGGCACCTCACGAGATGCTTCTTGGTACTAATTATAAAGTCTCTATAGTGTTGATGGTAGAGAGATAGTCATGTGATTAGCATAACTCAAATGCATAGCATAGCATAAAAGGTTCCACTTACAGAACAGAGATACGTAACAGGTGCTGTGTCCATATTCCCTAGTAAATGTTCTACAGTATAGCCCACTGTAGAAAAAGAGTATTGTTTGTATCATTAATCCTTAAAAAATAAAACAATATATTGTATGTTTTTGGTGAAAAGATGAAAACAAACTAAAGTTGGTTATGGACTTCCACTTGAATCATACTGTATTAATATCTAGCTATGGTATACGATTGTAAGATAATACACGTTTTGTCAAATTCACCAAATACTGTATCTCCTATCTTACCATGCTCTGTGCATGCTGAAAAAATAATCTGGTGTTTCTACAGAGCCCTGGCTCCGTAAATAGGAAAACAAAGCAAATGGCGCAGACCGGACCACACAACATTAACCTAGCCTTGGCATGTCCAATTTGGAGGGAAGATCTTTTGAGGGAGTTTTTGTTTTGATCGAGTTTAAATATCAATAAGCTTTCTCCAGTTTTAAATTAAAATACATACAAGAAATTAGACAAAATCCATTCTCTACTAGTATGCAGTAAGCAATCCACAGCCTAAACTCACATACCACTATACTGTATACTCACATTGCAACCTAGTTTGTATTATAGAGCATGACAGTCGGCAACTTCTGTGTTGCGTAAACCTAGGGTGAATCTAAAGTGTCCGCCCATGCTGGAGGATGAGCTGCTTGTGGCCATAGGGAGGAGGTACGACAAGAGCAGTGCCCAGGTGGCCCTTCGCTTCAACGTCCAGCGAGGAGTTGTGGTAATCCCCAAGAGCTTCAACCCTCAGAGGATTAAACACAATGTCCAGGTAACTAAACATGTAGGCAGTTATGCTGTTACAATGTGTATAGTATAACATGGTATACACTATACTGTATACAGTATAATATATATGAAGTATACACAGTATGTGTGTGTGCGCATAAGTAATACTATACATATATTATATACTTTTTTTTTTAACTAGATTTTTGACTTCTCACTTTCTGAGGATGAAATGAGAGCCATTGAAGCCCTAAATAAAAATATTCGCTTTGTGGAACTGCTGATGTAAGTAGATGATAAACCATATGCAATGGCTGAGTAATAGATAAATAGTATTCACTGTGGCATGGCTTGCATGTTGGTGTTGTGTTGCCTTGCTCTGTGCCATGTGTTGATTATGTGTGAATGTGGTCTGCTCAGAACAAATAAAAAGAAAAGTCTTTATCATTACAATTAATATTATTAGCATTGGCTTGTCAATAACACCACTTTATATACACAGGTGGAATGATCACCCGGAATATCCATTTCATGATGATTATTAAACATTTTCCCATAATGTAAACTGGAGTCATAGTTCTTGCTTTACTACTAAAAACATAGTATGTTGTGTATTTTTACTCACCATCCTTCCATAATGCATTGATTGGTACATTTCAATATAAACACTAGATGGCTCCACCTCACAGTGAGAAAATAAAGTCCTGTTGGATCTGCATTTCAAAACAAATGTTGCTATACAATGAAAACGACTGGATATGTATTCAAATGGAATGAAACTTGATCAAATCACATAATGTGAATGAAGTGATACCTTTCAGATAATATATTAATACATTTCCTACTGGAGCCATATTTAAAAATGTAGAAATTGTAGAAATAGTATTGGCTCTTGTTCCAGCTGTTCCAAAAGTTTACTTGTGAGTTAACTGTTACTTATTAACCAGATGGAGGTGGACATGTTCCTTATAAAACAGAAAAAGTAAAATCAGTCCCCATGCAGTATAAAAGTAATCACTTTTACTAAACACCATCTGAGCCTGTGTAATGCATAGATCTACAGTACCAACATCATACATCACTGGAATGGGTGATACGTTAAAAAGATATGATGATATGTTTCTCAAAAATGATTGAGAAGACTGTCCTCCTGAGGGGCATGTTTTTATATTCATGCAACTGCTGTACTGTCAGTAATATACTGACAGTTGCATTCATGTATAAAACCCTTCAAAGGGGGTTTGTGAGTAAACTTTTGCCAACTAAACATTTTATGTTGCTGTTGGTTTAGTGAACATATAATAATAATGCTAACTATTATGCCTATTATTCAGAAGCAAGACAATCTGAAATACTTGAATGCAGGAAACGTGTCTAATCAAGAACTACAGTATATAAGAGAAATGTCTCAAAATTATTTGTAAATACAAACATGTTCCACATAAATACTCCATGATGTGACTTGTAAGTTGCCATTTATATAAATGTGCTATGATTTGTACAAATACTGTAGATATATATCTGTAAATAAATTGTTTGTCATTCATAAATATACTTTATACTTTGTGTGTGTATTTAGCATAAAATGTAAGATGTAATTAAGTTCTGCGTGTGTTGAATCTGCATTTGTGAATTGCCTGATAGACGCATTCATTCCTTCTTTTGATTATGTAATTTTGAGACGAACCTCACACTGTTGTGTAAGCCACACACAAATATCTCCATATCCTCATGTGTCTCTTCGATAATGACAGCCAGGCTCCGTGCACAACACGGCCACCAGGGACTCGCTGGCGAGCCCTCCCTCTGGGCCAGGCTCCAGACGGTGGCCCCGGGCTTCTTCCGGGCAGGATATCTCTTCCTTTTCCTCAATTTTTAATGGGGTCTTTTTTGAACCATTCTTAGTCTGGCCCCTTCCCTGAGACAACCTTGCAATGGGAGACCACTTTGCAATGGGAGACCTTACCAAGAGCATCTTTTTCAAGACAACACAACCCGCAGGTTCATAGGGGTACACAAACCTCTCTACCACAAAAAGATGATGGTTCCCAATCTTGCACATTATTGAAAAAAGTTAGCTTAAACCACACAGGTAGTGTGACTGTCACTGGCTGATTGAACAGCACTGCCTTTTACTGGATGTCATTGTCGAATAGACTCAAGTGGATATGAAGACATCTGTGTGCTTTTATATGTATGGCAACTACAAGTCACAGGTAAGGCATTTTGTGTTTGTGATCTCCATGATAGCAAATTACATTTGTAAATCATGGAGTATTTGTAGATCATAGTATTTGCATTCACAAATACTTTCGAGACATTTCTCTCTCCATAAATAACCTTGTAGAAATAAAAGATCAGCCACAGTATAGGTTCAGATTTTCAAACCAAAACATACTTTTTTACCATGCTGGTTTCCACAACTGGATGAAAATCAAGGGGTGTGCCTTTAGCAAATGATCTCTTCATAGGAGGCCGAGCCCCATGCCTGCACCACTTTAATGAACGCCAAGGTTGTTTTGGGAAAAGGATGTTTGAAGTTGATTGGCGGAGACAGGGCAGACATTTCCTAGCGTGTGGTTTCAAAACAAGTGACCTGCAGACATTACAGAAACAGCAGGGAGTTCCAAAAAAAAATGAGTAAAAACTGCTTAATCCCTTTATCTTTCCTTGTTTTTTATTGTGTACCAGACAGTTAAACTTGTTTTTGTGGGTTAGCTATAGAATACATTTTGGAGGAAAGGAATGTGCACACAATTATGTGGCAAACAATGGGGTCTACTGGACTAATGACATTGGAGTTTATTTTTAAATGATGACTAACCAAATATAATATAATATAATATACAATATAATATATAATATCTTAAACATTGAATCATTGTAGCCTTTTGAATCTTCTGAATTAAAATAATATCTTGCCTGTGCAGAAGAAAGCCTTACTTCTTATGTTAACTGCTGTCCAATGCTTTTATGAAACTGAAATAATGCAAACTAAGGTACTGTACAGTAAAACACAAAATTCAGTTAGTTTGCTTGTTATACAGTACATTATCAGAGAAATATGATTTATGAGTTACCATTCATTAAAGAGCTAATACATTTGTGCTGAAACATGACTTGGAAAGTGAAAGGACATGGATTTCAATCTGAATGAGCTAAATCAGCCATGGTGAAACACAGGCTTTGTGGCTTAAGGCAGATATTTAATTATAATACATGTTCTATCAGAGGTGTAACTATTTGCATTGGAGAGCTCTCATCGAAAAAGCCAATGTTTTTTGAAGAAAGACAAAAAACATCTTGTGGTGGGTTATCGTCTTAAAGGAAATGCCCTAAACTGGGGCAGTCAGGACCCCTGTTGTGGGAAAATGTTTTGAATGGGCCACTTGGTCCAGAGGGAGGCATCCGTTATGGAGAAATAGAGGCACTTTTCCAGGGACTGAATTAGGGATGTGTTGTTGGAGTAGGGGCTTCAATGAACAGGAGTGATGTTTTAATTACCATCAGGGATAGAGCGTAGATGGGCCATCTAGAGTATAGGGAGATGCTCCCATTTGGCATTTGGTTCACAAAGATGCTGTTTCAGGCTTCCAGTTTGCGGGTTTACAGTATGTGGAACATATTCTCAAAGTTTATGGTTGCTCTATGGAAGGAAAATGTCCTGGAAGATTGTGTGTCAAAAGGTTATGCAATCGGCCAACACACTGAAACAGCACAGACCTCTAGCAATACCAAGTGAGCTTGTGTGAGTGTGTGTGTGTGTGTGTGTGTGTGGGGGGGGGGGGGGGGGGGTTCTGAATGAAGCTGGGGGAGGCTGCATGGGGAAGTACAGAGAGAGGCTGCAGAGGAGAAGTTCACTTGTTGTGAGCTGCACAGACCCCCCTCCACTCCATGAGTTATATAGTGAAACCTGATACAGCAACGGCAGACACACAGCCAACTGGGAACTTTTATTATGAAAGGTAGGGAAATAGTTTCACTGACCTTGTTAGATTAGGAGAGCATTTATTGTTACAGTTTCTGTTCTAGATGTATACAATCCTCACAAATGCAATTTAATAAAATTAAAAGAATCATGAAAGTTAGGTTATTCGTTTGTATTTTATATTGCCTTTTGCAACAGCATGTGATCATTGTCAGTTATTATAAATAGACTAGATGATAAAAAATCAAATGTATAGCAATTCATTAAATATGTATTAATTATATGTGCTCAAACCAAATTCACATAATATATACTGTATTATATACTGTATATGCATTTAATACAATGTGTACTTGGGATTGTAAGGCTGACAAAATTATTAAGAATCATGAACAGGGGCTGCTTGTGTTTGATGGAAGTGTCAGAACATAATTTGCCCATAAAGCCATAAATCCATAAAATTTGTCCATTTAATGAGAACATAGTTCATACTGTATATATAACAGGTATTTTTGTAATGGTACATTGGTTATTTCTATCTTAGTTTAGTTCATATTATGTTTATCTTCCACAACTGTTATCATTTTAATTCCATACCTAGTTTGGGTGCTTTTGCTTTGTGACAAAGCTGCATTACAGTACATTCACCAACAAACATATTGGTATATTCATTTTGTTATGCTTTGTTGACCAATCAGGTTGATGCTCCTTGATAGGCTTATAATGCAGTTAAATGGGCAACGTTTAAGTCCAAAATATTATAATGTCCTCTAAGCCAAGTTAATTATTTTTTAACAATGTATGGTGCGTTGTTGTCAATCAACCTAGCTGTCACAATGACTGATGTACAGAACAGAACCCATTGAAGGTGTTCAGCTTGTCAGTTAGATTGCAGCTTAATTCTTAGAAAGGGGGGGTGTTGGCACTGCCACCTTACACAGAGCCCTGTCATGGTGGAGAGGTCAGACTTTTTCACACAGTCTGTTGCTCTCATTCTGTTGACCTGAAACAAACATGTTTGTCACTCTCCTGAAAATTAATGAAATATAAAATATTTAGCATCAGCTACTGTTCAACATGCGAGAGGTCAAGTCATCCATGGCCCACACAGAGTCATGTGTAAAAGTAAGGTAAACTACTATCATGGCTGCCTGGGCTGAAGGGGATTCTAATTGTGCATAAAGTAGCCGCAGGAGAAGGGCTCTATTGCTTTTGTTCAAACAAGCTTCCATTCCCACCAAGTACCGTCTGAAAACAAGGGGCTCTATTTTTACCTCGGGCCACAATTTGGCTCTAGTGCTGGGGATTTTGGCTCCTGGTATAGATCCAACAACCCCCCCCCCCCCCCCCCCTCCTTAGCCCTATAGACAGAGGACACACACATGCATCCCCATTCAAACCCACATAACGTGAACACACTCACACATACTCACCCACTCATCTCTTCCCTTAGTATTGAGGGTCACATTTACATTATTGGTTTGTGTAAAATAGATGGCAGCGATGTGTGTGTGCGTGTGTGTGCACGTGCGCTTGTACGTGTGTGTGTGTGTGCGTGCGTGTGTACGTGTGCAAGGTCCACTGCTGATCTGCAGTCACGGACCTTGATGGGGGAGGACAAAAGAAATGTATTGAGAGAACCAAAGGGTATGAAGGAGGCTGGCGTTAATACAGACTGACAGCAGTGACAGCACAGTCAGTTAGAGGTCTGTTTCCTCCACAGAAGAGAGGCTCATTCAGTGTCACTGGCCCCCACACAGAGCCTGTCTATAGCCATAGGCTCCACAGGTCTGTGGTAGTGATGCAACTGTTACCAGAGTCTCTCAAGATGTTTTTACAGGCTAGTGGGGTGTACTTGTTGCTGCTCCGTTACACAGGAATACTAGCAGCGTGTTAATACGTAACATACTAGTACAGTATGGGTATTGTTCAACTGCTTTATTTCAGATGGACAGAATGATAACCCTGAGATACAAGGGACAGAAATCAATGTTTTTTATAAAATGTATATGTTTCATAGAGGGGATAATTTGACTTGCTAGTAGAACATCTTATACAGTAGCAACCGTTAGCAACACTGTACAATAATGTGTGTGCGTGTGTATGCGGGTGTGGTTTAATGAATCATGGATGTATTACTGAGCATGTATGAGCATTGCCTCAACACACGTTGATTGAGTGAGTGAGAGAACAATATTGCTGAAAGCTTTACTCATGCTGAGTGCTTACCTTGAACTGGTGATGAGCCTTTGAACTGCTGTCCTTCAGATCACGACCCCTTCTTCAGCCTACATCGTTCGACACCCCTTCCCACACACACACACACACACACACACACACACTTCCCCAGTACTTGTGAACCATGAACCTCAACACTTCCATTGCTACTCACTGCTACTTTCTTTGTTGTCTTCTCCTCCTCGTCGGCCTGATGGGTAACAGCAGGAGATATGGAGAACCTGTCGAAGTCGGACCCCTCCAATGGGCACAACAGGCCCCTGGACATTGTTCCCAGCACAGAAGACAAGATGACAGACCGAGGACAATGGGGTAACAAGGTGGAGTTTGTCCTGTCTGTGGCAGGAGAGATCATTGGCCTGGGAAATGTCTGGCGCTTCCCCTACCTGTGTTATAAGAACGGAGGAGGTGAGTGGTATCTTGTCATCAGTTGTTTACTGTTGGCCTGTTGGCCTGTAAGCGATGGCGTTATTCACTTGTTTTTGCATTCATTTATGCGGGAAATCAACAGCTGTAACAGTAAAATGCATGCCAAATTGTTCCATATGATTTGAAAATGGATAGATGGCATGTTACTTTATGCCAAACATTTCCCAAGCATTTATTGTTCTTTGCAGTTTAAACTAAAGCTAAATATTACAGGCAATGTTCGCTCCACTCATATGATATCCATGTGATTAAGGCTTATGTACTCAGCTGTAATTGGTTGCTTCCGCCATAATGTTTCAAAGTAAGACAATGTAAACATTTTAATACTAAAGGCTTTTAAGACTTAACTGCTATAAACTGGGATAGGTTTCAGCTAATACCCTTTGTTGATGATGCTTGGAACTTATTTTACACTTATTATCGATTATTAAAGTAAAAAAAATCGTCCTTGGATTAATATTGATGTTATAACTAAATTTATACAGAGAGATAAAGCCTGGGCAAACAACATCTGACAAAGGATGTTGATGATTGGACTGCATATAAACTTTTAAGGAATAAATACAACCAAAACAAGAAACGCTAAATCTAATTACTATAAAGACTGTAGCTAACATAATGATTTTAACAATTCTAAACAGTTTTGGAATAAAATCAATAGTATAATTAAGACATCTACAAAAAGCACTACTACTCATATTATAGTCAATAAGGAAGCTGTTAGTGATCCTTCTGTAATTGCTAATATCTTCAGCCATCAAGCAGTGGTGCAGGCCCAGATGATTTGGAGATTAAATTAATTAAATTGGCCTCATATATTCTATCATATCCTTTGTCAGATTTATTTAATGGAGCCTTATCCACATGTGAAATGCTATCAATGTGGAAGTGTGTCAGAGTTATCCCATTACATAAAGGGGAGGGGTCCTTCCAATATTAATAATCACTATAGTATAGACCAATTTATATTATTAACAGTATAGCAAAGATGTTGGAAAAAGTAATTTTTAATCAGCTATCTCAATATGTAAATTAATATTTCATATTGTCTCCACATCAATCTGGCTTGTATGTTTCAATGTCTACAATCCAAAATGTTAATATACATCTTCTCGTAAATATACATATAAGTGTTACGTTACAACTATTTGATTCAGAAAACTGGGAGTAAATTGTTATTTAATCACTGAACAATGAGTATTCTTTGCCAAGGTCAGCAAGAGGTTAAATAAGCTCTTCAGTCATTAGCAATGGCTATAATGGAAACATGTTTGTTATGTTATATATAACAGTAATATTAGCTGAATAGTAATATGGTGGAAGGGGGAACCCTATCACTATTCCACTATGTGACCTTGACCTCCTGTCATCTCTCTGTGCCACTAGGAGCATTCTTCATCCCTTACCTCATATTCCTGTTTGCCTGTGGAATCCCTGTGTTCTTTCTGGAGACTGCTCTGGGACAGTACACCAGCGAGGGAGGTGTTACATGCTGGAGGAAGATATGTCCACTGTTTGAAGGTAACATGCACTGTGTGTGTACTCTGTACATATAACACTTGTTTAAAACTGGACTAACTTCAGGACCCACATTGGTCCTTGGACATCACAACCCAAAAATAAATAATTTCCAAACCATTATCATTTATTTCACAAACAATTTGTGTGGTAATCCACGATGTCTCTGTCTATAATTCATTGTTTAAAGCAAATACAAATTAACAAAAGTGGCTTCGTCCCAAAATGAATATTGCAGTATAGTTGTCTTAACTAAATAAAAGCAAACCATCAAAGTTCTATAACTTTATAGAAACGTTATGAATGTGCCTATAAAGTCCCAAACATATTGTGACTCACCACCACTCAGAGACGTTTGGAAACGTTCTCTAGACATCTATGAAATTACATTATGTTCACAACCTTCAAGGACTTCAGAGGGACGTTGTTAATGTTCCCAAAATGTCTGCATTGTTACCTGATAATTGAGACATATATATAACTTTACAGAATTGTTCTGAATGTGCCTGTAATGTTCCAAATGTATTATGATGTTCAGTACCTCTTAGAGACTTAATAGTAATGTTGCAAATGTATTATGACGTTTAGTACCTCTTAGAGACTTAATAGTAATGTTGCAAATGTATTATGACGTTTAGTACCTCTTAGAGACTTAATAGTAATGTTGCAAATGTATTATGACGTTTAGTACCTCTTATAGACTTAATAGTAATGTGGCAAATGTCTCAGTTACATTCCTTGTTAGCTGGGATAGAAGATAATGGGAGCTGCATGTAGTTAAGGCATATAACAAGTGTTGGCAGAGATTCCAATGGGCCAACGCATTAATTGCTCATTTGCTCTCACACAGTGCAATTATTCTGTAGTCAGTTAACGGTGGATGGCAGCTAAGCCCGAGCAGAGTCAAACAGCCAACTATGTACTAGGACACATATATACTCCTGTTGTTGTGTGCCATTTCATCTACCATGTAGCCTAATACACTTCTAGCCCCGTGTTTTGAGCTGAGGGCTCAATAGTTTTAAGATATATTGTTACCAGTAACACTTTTGAAATAAAAGTTCAGCCCAGTTCACCTTCTGGTTCCTGTATCTTTTAGACCAACGTTGAACAATTAAAATCTATATCACAGTTGGCTTTATTCAAGAAATACTTTAAGCAAAACTAGGCCCACATTCTGTTTCATTGATTCGCTAGCAGCTACTGTAAACTGCGACTCCTCCTCAGGAGTGGGCTATGCTACTCAGGTGATCGTAGCTCTGCTGAACATCTACTACATCATCGTGCTAGCATGGGCTGTCTTCTACCTGTACAACTCCTTCACCTGGGACCTTCCATGGGCCTCCTGCAACAACACATGGAACACAGGTATCAGTTATGTGTATTACAGTGAAATACATTGGATTAGAGTGGATTTGTCCATTTAATTTGGTATGGGTTGTAGCAACACCAGAGCAGCCGGAAGTAAGATAATATGCACAACTCAGATAAATTCAGATATGAACAGCTTATATATGATAATGTCCATAGTTTGATTCTAATAGACCTTGATGTTATTAAGGCGTTTGAGCATTGCTTCACTATTTCCCATCTCCCCGTCTGTGTTTAGGGGCATTGTTTCACTTTCTGATGTTTCCCTTGGAAACCAAAGAGAAAGCCTGGATTTCTCTGTGGGACTGAATGTGTTTTTTGTCTGTCGTCCTTTCAAGAATTCTGTATGGAGTTTCAGAGGGGGAATAGTTCCATCAATCACTATGAGAACACCACCTCTCCTGTCATTGAATTCTGGGAGTAAGTGCCTTCTCAGGGACTATTGTCCCACCGGTTCCTGTGTGCTGGAAGCCAAGTCCATAGGAACATGCTGTTTTATCTCTATAAGTAATTTCAAGTTGTCTCTGTTCTCTTATTAGGAAACACGATTGAGTGAGAACACTTCAATTCAGATTTATTTTAATTTTTGCAAAAACTATTATCATTTTAACTAGTACTATATTTGCAACTGTAGTTGAATTTAAAGTACAGTTTCAATACAGTGTGATGGATTAAAACTCTCACTCTAGGGCAATTATAATAATTTATATTACAGTACCTATATGTTACAGTATAAATGTAAAGTGGTACGTGTACATGTAGGTCATGCATATGTTTTGTGATATTATTCAACTTAATGTATTAACATAATATTATTAGGTCAATACATATTCATGTGGTATGAATAGAAAGGATTGTGAGATTGGATAAATTGTTAGTGGTTAACTGACGTGCATGTGTGTGCATGCGTACGTGCGTGCGTTCGTGTGCGCATGCATGTGTGTGCATGTGTGTGCGTGGGTGCATTCAGGCGGAGGGTGCTACGTATTTCCCCAGGAATCGATCATATTGGATCTCTGAACTGGGATCTGGTGGCGTGTCTCGCTGTTGCCTGGGTCATCTGCTACTTCTGCATCTGGAAGGGAGTCAAGTCCACAGGCAAGGTACCAAATACTTAATACATAAGGAGCAGAATAGCATTCTCTATTATTATATTACCCTAGAACTACAGAGCACCAATCAATCAGTGACAATACATTAGAATAAATGTACCTTTTCCTATATGTGAGGTGTATTGCTTTTAAACCTGTAAAAAACAGCATGCCCCATAGTCCTTAACATTAAGGTTTCATGGCCTAGTGTTAAGATAACCATCAACACAGTATGTCCCTCCTTGTGTAAGATTGTGTTGTGCTACTTGAAGCTAATGCATTGTGCTGCTTGGAGGTAATGTGTTGTGCTGCTTGGAGGTAATGTGTTGTGCTGCTTGGAGCTAATGTGTTGTTCTGCTTGGAGCTAATGTGTTGTGCTGCCTGGAGCTAATGTGTTGTGCTGCTTGGAGGTAATGTGTTGTTCTGCTTGGAGGTAATGTGTTGTGCTGCTTGGAGGTAATGTGTTGTTCTGCTTGGAGGTAATGTGTTGTGCTGCTTGGAGCTAATGTGTTGTGCTGCTTGGAGGTAATGTGTTGTTCTGCTTGGAGCTAATGTGTTGTGCTGCTTGGAGCTAATGTGTTGTGCTGCTTGGACCTAATGTGTTGTTCTGCTTGGAGCTAATGTGTTGTGCTGCTTGGAGGTAATGTGTTGTGCTGCTTGGAGCTAATGTGTTGTGCTGCTTGGAGCTAATGTGTTGTTCTGCTTGGAGGTAATGTGTTGTTCTGCTTGGAGGTAATGTGTTGTGCTGCTTGGAGGTAATGTGTTGTTCTGCTTGG